>JAZHYW010038941.1:0-58513 GCA_037355805.1 Ixodes ricinus | reverse complement strand
GCAGCGTAGTGACAAATTAAAAAAAAAATTATGTGAGGCGTATTCTATTGGATAAAATATATACACCCCCATACTACCCATAAGCTATAACTCCATATGAAGGAACCATAGAACATATATGCAATTTCCCTAATGTAAGGCTCACAGGTCAATTTGACGTCTGGACATGGCTGTCTACCACAGCCCCTGCCAGGTGCTACATCTGTGCTGTTTGATTCCCGCCTTTCGTTTACTGAGCATGTTTCGAAAGTTCTGAATGATTCTTACCAGGTGCTAGGGAGTTATTTTCCGAATGACGCGAATTTTTGTACTTACGCTAGCATGATTCATCTATTTCGCGCCCTTGTTTTGTCTAAAATTAAGCTCTGCTCAGTCGCATGGAGCACCATTGAATCGATTCAATCAAATATTTTAGAAAAAGTGCGGCGGCGTCTCGCGCGTATATTGTTTACGATAGATGAGTTGAGAGGCGCATTTATTTTGATTATGAATACTTGATCTGCTTGTCCTGGTACCCTTGCACAAAAGTAGATTAACGCGAGACATGACTTTTTTGTATAAGATAGTGAACACTACAATTTATGCACCTTTGCTTTTAAGTTCGATTTCTTTGCGTGTTCCTCAAAAGCGTATCGGATTTTAATTTCTTTTCTACCCGCAGAACGTTGGTGTCCAGTCGACGATGACACGCCTTCAGCTCCTCTATAATCGCGATAGGAGGGATTTAGAATTGTTTTTGCCTCTTTTAAATTTTAGAAGAGCAATGTTCGCCGCCTGACAAACATATGTGCTCTGTTGTTCTACATTGTTCTCCGGTGTTATATATTTCTTTTCATCTTTTTCTAAATCACGTTTTGCTTGTTTGTTTGTCTGTATCTGGTCTTTTATTGTTTGTAATATGTGGGCACCAATAGGCCTCGAGCTGTTTGTGGGCACATTAAACAAAATAAATAAATAAATAAATAAATAAATATATTTTTGTTTTATTTGCAGATATACCTGCATAGCCGTTATGCATTATTGCAGGGGTGGGCTTTACAAAAAAGAGCTTATTAAACAGAACATCACAATACGTTTCGAACGCAACCACTGACGTACATGGGTTTACATAAGATCCTATTTATATATCAAATCCTATACATCGAAACCAATTTAACACTTTCCTGGAAATTTCTCAAAAGCACATCTGTGATCACCCATTCCAATCTTCTATATTTATCGGGAAAAAAGAAAACGCAAAGACATATATCAAATGGTTTCTGTAAAAACATGTTCCCGTCGATTAGAATAATAATTGGGGTTGTGTGGATATTTAACCGTGTAGTTGGTCAGCCATTTCAAAGTTGCGACGAGTAACTCGCTGTAGATGAGCAGTTTAGCCAGTGCGGTATAACCGCTAGCCTGGGCGCGTCTTTAACGTGCACCATGCTGTAGTGATACACAACAGCACGCCGGTACGATGCTCATCCAGATCGATCAGAATGTTTATGTTATAAATGTTATCTAAGAACTCTAGCCTAAAATACTTTCTGCGGTAAGTAATTCCCAATGTAGTTCCCCTTTCATGCTGGTGACACTTGCTCCAAATTCGTAGTTATTTATCACAAATCTAGCGCACTGGTTTTGTAGCTTTTGAAGTTTGAGAATGAATAAATTATGGTGGATCCGAGACGATCGATGGATACTCAATGCATGGGCTAATAAACGTAAAATGCAAAGTTTTCTTTCATTTATCTCGAAGACTGACGAAAATTTCGTCGTATCAAATTCTTCTACCTGTCTTTGGGGATTGCGCAATGAGCGATATTTTCATTAAATAGATATAGAGCGCAGCAAGCATCGACAACATTTTGTGTTTTATGTTATTACTAATAAATGAGACAAAGGAGGTTGTCTTGAACCACTTAAAGTAGAACCGCCTTCCGCCATATTTAAAGTCTATACCATCATCGATTCATCCAAAATAGCAGTAACCAATCATTTTTGTTAATCTTTGATCACTCGTGTCTTTAATGCATTTTTTAGTGTTTATATCCTTTTTTTTTGTCTCTCCCCCGGTTCTGCTTCAGGATGCCGCTGGTTTCCAAACAAATAAAAGAATGCGTATTGTAAAGTATATAAAACTACCCAACTTTCTGAATTTTATTCATATGGATTACTCCTAAAATATTATGAGAATTATGAATTGTATGGGCGCATACGTTTGTTGTTGTTGTTGTTTTGTCGTTTTTTTTGTTGGTAATTTTGTTGTCTCAGTCTATGTTATATGCATATATGCTATTGTACACATTTCATAATATTGATTTCACTGGGTAATAAGTCTGCGGTGTTCCGCGTATTTTCTAAGACAACAAAACTGACAAACAAACCTCCACGTCCGGTTGCGCATGCGTAAAAGGGCCAAACATACACGAGCGACCACAGGTTTCGATGAAATCCTCCATAAAGCGCGCTCGTGACGACGCCCGGTAGGTGTCCCTTATTCCAGTCATAAGTCACAAACATGACAAAGCAAGCCAGACCAAACGACGTGACCCAGAAAGCCGCTTGCAATATCTGTGGGGAAAAAAGAGACAAAAACAAGATGCCATTATTTTAAATAGTTTTTAGCAGTACAAATCTGGTTGACATTGGACTGTACTGCAGTTCCTCATGTACACTGAGCTGCCGTAACGACCGGTACAACCGACATGCCTCGCAAGATGTTTTATCCTAATTTTTATTAAAGCTTAACTAAAGGTTGTTCAAATATTAAAAATCAAACAAAAGCAGCGGCCGTGCATATTTTATGTTCTTTACCAGCCTGTTCGTCGTCTGCACACTAGTTTGCAAGCTCGTTCCCGGGTGGCTTGCTGAACGCAGAAACGCTGAGAACGCGATTGTTTAGAAATGCTGGCTACGAAGCAGAATAATCGTGATAAGTGTTAATTTTAAGGAAATTTACGAACAATGAGCATCTGGGAGAAAGCCAGCAAATCAGTGTGCAGACATTCATTCCGAGTAGGACGTAGAGAATGCACGGCCGCGATTAAGTCGTATTTTAAATATTTATCCACCTATGAGTTGAGCTCTCAAGAAATAGACAAACTTTTTTGTAAAACGGCGTTTGAGTGCCCAATTTCGGATATGTAAGGGTTAAGAAGTAGAATTCTTACGGCCGCTCTCTCAGCCGAGTTTTCAGGAATGGTTTATGTTAAAGTCACGTGCAGCCTAAAAAGCGCCGGGCCTGGTGCGTCCAACGCATCTTATTATCCTTTCTCAGCCAATGGGACGGCGACATCAGTTGATACAATTGCCGAACACAAAGTCGTGAAGCGAGAAGTCCGATCATAATAAGCAACGCTCAGGGTGACTTAATCTGACAGTGCCTACAGACAGAAAAGCCACAGCATTGGATTTCCCTCGTCCCCTATACACCAACTCCACTCTCTGACGTCAAGCCACTGCGGTGGCGCTGCTGTACGGCACTGCGCATGCGCAGATGCGTCGTCTCTCGCGAATCTGGTTTCTGCGCAAGCGCCGTGCCCAAACTGTAGATGTGGGCAAACGCTGGCTTGATGAAGCAAACTATACCGACTGAACGATACAAATATAACAATTTAATCGGACGTTTCGTCTACAATACAGGAGACATCATCGGTGAAGCCGAGAGGAAGGAACGAAAGGAACGCCAATCAGAAATCCCATTTAAGGAGGTGCGCGTACACTTCGGGACAGGGGTCGCGTTTGAAGTTGCAAGCCGATGAATCCCTCCGCATAAACCATGACTCCAGGTATCTTCGTAGACCCCACTTTTGTTCGCGCGCCAGGGTCGACGCATTCTCGAAGTCGAAACTGTGACCCGTTGTCCGACAATGGTCAGCCAGCTTAGCCTTGCATGGGTGAGGCTTTCGCCACGTCGCGCTTGTGTCCTTTCAAACGGGTGCAACGTTTGCGGCCGGCCTCCCCAATATACGATCCGTCATAATAAAGCGTGCGAACGCTTTAACCCATTATGGCCGTCCGCAAAAATCGGTTTCTCAAGGTATCACGCTGCGGTTTACTACAGAGGTGCGGCTAGGTGGTGGAAGCATGGAGTGAAAACATCAACGGATAAACTTACTTTGTCAACAAAAAAAAATGAAACCTGCTTCGGGCTGTTTGCCGCGGCATTCGCAGACGACGTCATGAAGGGGCTTGCCTAGTTGTATGTGCTACGGAAACAAGACGCAACGTGAGACACGAGAGTAATGCAGCGACTCGACCAATCATCTCCGTACCAAAAATAAGGGAGCCGTGAGCGATATTAATTGGTTTTCTTATTTGACTCAATTAATGAATAAATTATCGCATAATTTGAATTTAACATTAGAGAGACGCGCCCCGGCATATTGAAAAGCATAGGTGAATATTTTTCAAAGATTGTCTGCTGCATAACGCTCGACGCTTCCGACATCTGTATTTGGCAGATTTAACTAGGCGAGCCCGGCCGTGCCGTCCTCTGCGGATGCCGCTGCCTACAACAGGTTTTATTTTATTTTTTTACTTTATGAACAAGGTGAACTCATTCGTTGATATTTTCACCCTATGCTTCCACCACCTAGTTGCACCTCTGCAGTAAATTTCCGCGCGAAACGTTGAGAAACCGATTTTTACGGGTCGTCTAAAGTGCTTTAGAAGCCCTAGTGTACATGCTACTTCAATTTACACAACACCGCATCGGAATTCTGGAAGGGAAGGGGGGGGGCGTGTTGTTTTTTTGGTTTGGAAACGAGGTCACGTAGTTTAAGATGAGGTTTAAAAGCTGTTCCGATGTTGAAAGTGGGTGGTGCTTAAGGGCACCCGATGTCAAACGCCCTGTGTCAAACGCAGCGCGGCAAACGCACCGGCCATTCTGCCTCGCTTTCAAAAGCCGATGACGCGAAGCCTCCCCCCCCCCCCCCGTGTTAGGTGGCTGGATCCTCAACGCGAGGGCGGAACATTCTGCTTTTAACTAAAAGACAGCAAGTGTGCACGCGAACTTGTGTAACATAATCATACCGTACGCGGGACTCAAGTAAAGAGTAACTGGATAAACCTTCCCGTTCTTCAAGCGTACGCTATACAAATTCACAGCTTGTCACGTTAGGAGTGAGAACAAACAGGAAAATCAGTAGCTGGCAAAATATTTAACGTTACAGTTATTATGAATAAGCATTGAACCAAAACTTTCACCGACTCTGAAGCACTCAAAGATTTCCAGTTCCGACAAAGTGGGTTCTGTCAAAACTCGTAACCAGTAGCTCATGGCGCCGTACTTATTACGCCTACAGCACCTAACACCACATCTATTCTTATTACGTCGTTTTAAAAATATTTGTATCTATCTAAGTGGATAGAGTCTGTAATTCTGCGTATGAGCATACCTCCATAGCAGCGGAGTGCATCGCTAACTGTGCAGATGTATGCGATTGGACACTTGAACGTCATTCTAAGTTTTTCTGTGGTACAAGTTAAGCTTATGTTGTTGTTTCTTTCACTTACAAGACGCTTTGAACAATGCTGGTCGAAGCGGGTGGGACGGGGGCAGTGAGGACGAGGCTTTTAGCAGGGGAGAATACGGGACAGATTAATCGAACGCGGGTTTTTCGAAGCGTGGTGCTAACGATGCGGGGTTTTTGTGACAGGGATTCTGCACGCGGAGCAATCATGCTACACCTGTCTAAAGGGGCCATGCGAATACACTCAAAAAGGCCTTTAATAAACGAAATTGTTACTTGCCCTGCTCTATGGCGATTTTTTTATTTTACGTGCCCATTTGCCCCATCTGCTAACGCGTGTTTTCGATAAAATGTCTATGATAATCCAGCTTCACAAGCTACTCGACAATAACTGTATCTTCAGATGCGCGTAGTCCCGGATTAGAAGATACGTTTTCTGACCGATGTAGCAGGGTTTTTATGACTGCTCTTTTGTGCTCAACCGGATGAGGTGAATTGCAGTTAAAGAAGTTACTTGCGGCGCAAGCTTTGTGGTACCCAGTTGTTTCGATGTGTCCGGTGCTCTTTCGGCATACCTTAACATCTAAGAAAGGCAGTGTACTGTTCTGTTCTACTTCACGTGTGAATTGGATTAAAGGTTCAACGCCATTCAAAGTTAAATTAAAGTCACTAACATGGTCTTTGTTTAAACTCACGAAAGGGTCGTTCACGTAACGTGTATAAAACCTTACTGGGTGCACAGTCTGCGCTAGAGCGGTTTCTTCCACGTGCTCCATAACAGTTTCCAATAATTGCCAAACCAAAAGACCCCGCCCTCCCCTTCCTGACCCGGGGCAGAGTCCCAGTGTGGTGTTGTGTATAAATTTAACTGTCTAGAATGTGACGCATCGTATATTAGGGAAACCGGCCGCAAACGTCGCACCCGTTTGAAAGAACACACGCGTGACGGGGAGAAAGCCACACATGTCACTATGGCAAAGACGGGGCTGTTTGACTATTGTTGGTCAGCGAGTCGCAGTTTTGACTTCGAGAATACGTCGACCTTGGCGCGCAAACAAAGGTGTGGTCCACGAAGGTACTTGGAGCTATTGATGAATCCGGAGTGATTCGATCGGCTTACTACTCCAACCGCGGCCCCCTTCCCGAGGTGTAAGCAGAACCTCCTTAAATAGGATTTCTGGTTGGCGTTTCTCTCATTCCTGCCTCTTGGACATCTCTGATGATGTCTCCTGTATGGGAGAAGAAACGACCGATTCAATTGTTAATTTTGTCATGTAAACTCGGTGCAGTTTGTTTCATCATGATAAATCACAGCTTCTCGAAGCTATTATTATTTATTTTTTGCTGAAGGTTGATTTTTGTGTAAACAGTGGGATAATTTATCCAAGAGGACAACATGGAGCTGCAGATTTGACATGACTGCTATGTTAGCGTTCGGCTGGGACTCACATTAATTAGTGAAAACCCTAGTCCCAGCCAGGTGATGACGCGGCATTCGTGGGCATTATGCACTCGCTATCTACTTGGTGGGCGCGTAAAATCCAGCGATGCGCTCTTATGTTTGCATAAGAGTCTTGCGAAAGAGCCTCTAGGTGTTTTTACGGCGTCCGGAACGCATCTCCGACTGGTCTATTTACCGTGCCTTAAAAAAGGGGTCCCTCGATTTCTTCTTGATGACGTCATAAAAGTGTCCTACTGTCGCCGGTTGCGATCCTGGTGGTGTCACGGCAGTGGTGGTGAATGTGGAAGAGATCTGTCCCCTGTACGTCGCTCTCCAGTGTAACAGTCCATCGGAGGCTTCCGCAGCCAGTAGTTGAAACGCCAGGACGACAGCGACACTCGCGTTCGCTCGTGCTATTCGCCGGTACTTCTACTAACCAATCGCCATAATCGCGACATGACACACCGGCTTTTGTGATGTCCTACGTTGCCATTCCGGGGCAACTTTCCACGTATGGGCGAGATAGGACGCTGAGCGCATCAGTCGTAGACGCGTTCCTGCAGTCACCGTAGCGCTCTGGAACCTAAATCATCTGCGTGAACAGATTACTTGTACAGCCCCAGGTGGTGTGAATTAAAGCCCCCAGACTTGCACCTCGTTGCAAGCACAAAAGAAGTGCTTTATCGTTTGTATTTGGTCGGTGGTAACGACTGTTTTGCTGATTCTATCGCAATGTGAGTACTTCTTACCGGACGAACTGACACGTTTTTATGCTGGACGGAGATGTAGCCGCACAAGATTCCGGTGAGGTACGAGCTGACGTGTGAGAAAGGCCGCAGGTACGTGTACTTCATCGTCCGCGCCAGCTTTCTGTAAATGGGGAAAGAGTTAGTGATCGCTGTCCAATAAGTGTGACCTGGCCTGAGCAGTATACAATAAGGCACGTTACTAAGTGGAACGCTTAGTTGAGATTTTTAGCACCTTGGCAACCCAGCACAGACTAGGTGGCTCAAGCTAACACCCGTTACAAAGGGTGTAGCCAGGGACATCCATCCATCCATCCATTCAGCCACAACCATACTGGAATGCGGCTAGCGTTGCGTAACGTTATATCATATAAAGTAACGTAACTGCAATGTTACTAAGGTAGGATAATAGTAACACAATCTGGAAAGATTAACGTAATCTTAGCAAATTTTCCTGCAAAGTTTCGAAAATTTTATATATTGATGTTAGTGAAACGTTGTTGGGAAATGTGAGGGAAACTTTAAGTCAGAAACATAGAGTTGTAGGCGTTACGGCGTTGTAGGCGTTTCGGCACTTGTACACTTGCGGATTTGCGGGCGGATCTCCGCAGGCGGAACGTGGTTTTTGGAGTAAATGGCAAAACCGACTCGTCGCTGCCGGAAAATTTGTATACGGGTCCCAAACGGATCCAGAGTGCCCACCAACGACGAGTTGATTTCGCCATCCGGCTCCAAGATACACTTTCCGCCTGCGCGAATCCGCCCGCGAATTCGCAAACAGAAACTCCCGATAAGAAAAAAGAAGAAACGATATGCGTTACTCGTTGCTTGCAAATAAAATGAAGCGTTACCGACGTATGTTACCTCAAAATAAAAGGAACAGGTAACTCTTACCAATGAAAAGTTACTCACGTTGCTTTTGCGTGACTTGTTATTTATAAATTGACAGCGACAGCGTTTTTCGACGCTGAGAAAAAGGTAGTTGGCATCGGGGTTTTTCTAAAGTGAGACTTTTTGCGTGGGGAAAAGAGGCAAACTTTTTGAAGGTACGTGGGATGAGTGCAAGAATTCATAACTTGGCGCTTAGAAATACCAAAGATCTTTAAGTTTATTTCTTTTCGTTCCTTCCTTGGGAAGATGTAACGAGTAACGTAACTAAGTGACCCCTTACTCGAAATAAGTAACGTAAGTAGGTTACCCGTTACTCTTTTCAAAAAGAACGAGTACGTTACTACGTTACCGAAAGAAGTAGCACGTTACAAGTGACACCGTTACTTGTAACGCGTTGCAGCAAACACTGGTTCACCTTTATGTATAATGCAGGTGAAACCAACTTCAAAGAGATCCCAAGCAAACGCGGACTTTGAGATTATTGCGCTTTATTCAAGAGATGTCCAGATTGTGTGGACTTCTTGGAGATCTGGTATAAGAAATTAGTTTAATCTGATACGAAATAATCGAGGAGTGTGATCTAAATCCCTGGAGAAAAACACAGGTGAAAATTCCTTGACGGAAATAATCCCTGGAGAAGGGGAACAAAAGAGACAAAGGACAAACACAAATCTCCAAAAGATTTGTGTTTGTCCTTTGTCCCTCTTGTTCCCCTTTTCCAGGGATTATTTTTGTCATTCTCGTCCAGCTCGCTTGAACTTTTGCATTTAATTGCACTATAATCAAGAAAAACCTTTGTAACTAACTGGGTGCTTACAGTCTATCTAATATTTAAAAAATCTGTTTTAAATAGTACGAAATTATTTTTTTTCTTCTACCAAGGTCTCAAAATGATTTAGTTCAATATCTAGGTGCAATAAACATCATGACTATATATATCCTGGGCTATGCTAGAATGTACACATATCAGTACTTGGAATATGCTAAGTAAAGAACAACCTTGAACAATTTTCAACTGTACATGTGTCCACATTTCCTTATATAAATCAACCAAAAAAATCCTTCTCACTGAAACCACATATTGTGTTTAGAAAAAAGGTTTTGTGCCCACAGGCCTACTGCGGCAATTTTGTTCTCCTCGTTGATACATATTCCTTGTGTCGCTCAAGATAAACATAGCTGTGCTGTCTTCTATTGCCTGTATATGCACATTAGTTTACAGGTTTTCTTTTTTCAGCAGATATCACAATGGTGTGCCATCACGCTAATTCAACTTTTCCATGTAATGTTGCTGTGACATGGGAATTATTTTACATCATACAGATATCCACACCATTAGCAGACTACGTTATATGAACGTGGTTACAACGATCGGTGCTACTTGGGAATGTGCCCTCCAAATTGTCGGCAGAGTATATTCGGCAGCACGGGAAATTCGCCGGCTTACACATGTTATCTCTTGTAGATTTAGTTTTTATTGGCACCTTTATAAGTCATTTAGAGCAATCAGTGAGCCAAATATAGCTTTTTAATTAATGTTTTAAGGGTCATTCGAACCTTGACCAATTTTATTTGATTTTACAGTAGGTTCTTATTTGGTATGTCAATGAATTCGAAAATTTTATGAAATAATAAATTGGTTTATATATTTAGTTCCAAATTTTATGTCATTTTATTTGCGAAATAATTTTTGCCTACATTTAACATTTTGTTAATCAATATCTCGAGAAAATGAATTTCTACCCACCCCAGCGTGCAATGTAAGTATTGTGGGTTTCTCCTTCGGGGGGGGGGGGGGGTTTATTGTTATGTAATTCTCCAAAGTCATTGCAGCATCCCCGGCCTTCACTGGAAATATACCTTGCCCTCGACATCATTTGGGGGTGGGGGGGGGGATAAAATTAATGCATGATGTGGGGGTGGGGGGAATAAAATTAATGCATGACTTTCTTTTTTTTACCTAAAAGCTAGCTCTGCAAAATTAGGACTGATTAATTGACGCAAGCCACCCCCGATTAAAATAATTGAGTCATATGCATTAATAAATCTACTTTCAGATAGTCCGTGTTTCTTCAGCCAGTGGCCTTTTCCTTTTTTACGTCATCTACCTCGATCGAGTGCGGGGCTGATTTGAGACAAGCGTCACGTCAGCGTTGGGTCCGCGTTGTTCGTGTTCAGTCGGGGCTATTTAACACGAGCCCCCGCCGAGCACTGGCTCAGCGTTGTGCTACGTCAGCCGAACGCTGCGTCAGAAACAAACAAGTAAGTTTTGTTTATTTTCCCTAAATTCGAGGTAAACCGGTAGGAGCGAGACTGCAGGACCTTCTGCTTAATACCAGAAAATGCATCCACCTTCCTTTCAATTGTCATTATTTTTTTATTATTTGTGTTATAAAGCTCTAATTCAATATCCGCATAACCAACTTGGCCACGGTGCTTCTGCGATCTTGCCGTTATAGGTCGAGAATGAGCGAACATCTGCGGCTTGAGAAAGTCGCCAGCAAAACATGATCAAATGGAGTATCAACTTACGCCACGTCGTTAGTTCCTGAAGTGAAAGCGTAGAACAAGTTGTGCGAGTAAACTTGAAAACTTATTAGGCCGTTGAACGCTATCGCCACGACCACTGTAGCGAAGCAGGCCGACTTGGGGAACCTGGAGAAGAAGGAAGCCCATGTCAGAAAGTCTAATGTTCACGAAAACGTAAATTTGAATCAAAATACAAAAACAAATTTGTATAATGACACTGATTACTGGGTGACGTGATGACTATAGAGAGGTCACGTGGCGACACCAGGACCACAGTACTATGCAAGAAGTCAAAGGGAAGTCACTATAAGCTTAGCATACACTTATGGAAGGTAGTTTCGAAACAACCTTTCGTTTCTGTTTGTTTTGTTCGTTATACGCTAAACAACATCTTTGCGTTCTCTAACGTTTTGAAAATGATTAGGATTTAGGTCATAATGACCGCATACAGAAACGTAAACGTTGAAATTGTGTTCCAGCCTTCGCTAAAGTCGAGCGGAATGTAGTGCGAGCGATTTTCTGGCATGCGAAAAGCATGGCAAAGAAGGGGTTGAGGTGAAGAACCGAAACCACTCACAGATTAAACGGCAGAAGAACTGTATTGGTTGAGGCACATGCCCGCTCGACGGTTATTCTAATCATTGCCGACATTATTAACATAATTAGGCGTTTGTCTTTTCATTTCCATTGAACTATCGAGGTGACTATACTTCATTTCACCTTAAGTCCATACGCAACCGACGCTACAAACTGATGAGACCAATCAAACTGCATCAAAAGCGCATCGATATAGTGCTCGTCGTGTTTGTGTACGTGTTCCATCATCGCTGAACCAATCGTGTACAGGGAAGTGTCAACGACTTGCATTTATAACTTTGTTTGATTGGTCCAATAGGTTCGTAGCGTCAGCTGCATATTCCTGATATAATTGCTACATATTACAGCTTCACTGACAACGCTGGCGAAAATAGAAGCGTCTAAACTCTTTTTATAGCGGACCAACATTTCAGGTCAAGAAATTGTTTTATATCGCTTGAGAAAGCTGCCTATAAATACACAACAAATATTACTTCGGCAAAAACGAGTCGACGTGATTTCTACGATCAAGGGTGCCGCAAATCTGAACGCGCCATCTTAATGAGTATCGTAGCACACGGAAAACGTCCTTAAGGCACAATTATTCTGAGCAGAAGACTGGACAATACTTTGTTTGTGGCTTAAGGACATTTTCAGTGTGCTAAGATACTGATCGAGATGGCGCGTTCAGATCTGAGGCTCTCTTGGTCGGACAAATGACGTCGAGGCGTTATGGACAATTAATATACCTCGTTTAATTATAGGCAGCTTTCTCAAGCGACATAAAACAATTTCATCACCTGAAATGCTGGTCCGCTATAAAGAGCGTTTAGACGAATATTATTTTCGCGAATGTTGTCAGCGAAGTTGTAAACTTTGGGAAGTATATCGGGAATCAGGTTATTAACGTATTTCATTAGGAAATTTCCCTACCTTACGTACCAGATATAGGCCTCCTGTTTAAAATTGTTGCTCCGAGTGCGCAAGTTTTCTGAGCAATCGCGTCATATTTACAAAATATTGAGGAATAGCACGGCGTAGTCAATATACAATATATACTGCATCACTTGTGTAAAAAAAGTACGAGGAGACAGGGTAGGCCAAGCAATGACCCATAAGTACCTTCGTCTTCTATCACGGTAGGTTTCTCTCTTTATAGTACGCCGAAAAGCAACCGCAGGCCTTAAACATTAAACGTTTATTCCATTCGTAGAATGCCTTAACGGAGTACAGTAACCAGGACGCTAAACGTATACACAAATTTTCAACTAAAAAGAAAAGAAAAAGAAACTTACTTTAGGAGCATTAATCCCAGGGGGAAGGCGATGAACACAAAGATCTGAAGATCTGCGCTCACGTACCATAAATGCTGCAAGCACTGAAACCAAAACCATAACTGGTTAGTTTAACCCCGTATTTGACTTCCATTCTTTGTAAACTCACTCTTTGTGCATCATTACCAAGGCATCAGCTTTTCATGAGCACAGAAAATAAAGAGAAATCAATGAATTATTGTATGTTGCCATTTCTCAGGTCGCTCAGGGGCTTCTTTAGGCGTTCACAGTGTATTTTTCTTGAAACGTTATGCTTGTTTTAATAACAATTCATGAACAAAATGTAAGGGCGCAAACGAGCTGGTGTACATTGCACATGGTTGAAAAAACCCCGAGACTGCGGGTAAACGACACAACACAAAAAGTCTCTAACACAGCTGAAATTTTTATTTTCCGAAACCTGGTTATATAGGCACTTCGATACAAAAGAAAAAAAGGGGAGAGGGTGAGAACCCCAAAGAATGCCACTTTCCACCAACGTAACCTCTGACAAAACAACAATGACAACGGACTCTGCGTCATGCACTTCTCTTATCTCTGACCCCCCCCCCCCGCTTCCCGACCGCCAAACACACTGATAACCCCAAGCCCAGTAACACACATACAAAAAGAAAAGAAAAGAACGACCCATTGTTCCCTCTACCCGAAAACCTACAGACATAAACCTTGAAGGTCAGAACTTTTCACAGCCTAAGAAAACGGCGAAGTTCGTTGTCTAACCCAAACGACGGCTTATTAACTGCGTTCCCGTGACCTAATATTGTTAACGACTCTTTTATCAACCGCTTGTGGTCATCTTTTTCCCGCAACTCTACTGAAGTTAAATGCCACAATGGTACACAGTTCCTACATTCGATCACATGTTTTGACACTTCGGAGTACGGGTCTTTTTTCTTTATACAACGTTTGTGCTCCGTCAACCGCTCATTTATACACCGTTTAGTTTGTCCAATATAACAAAGGCCACAATCAAAAGGTATCTTGTAAATGACACCCGACGAACATTCCACATCCCTTTCTCTGTGTTTTATCGCGCAACCTGAAACAGTCGAGGCAAAAGGGGTCAAACGGCTCAATCTATAATCTGTAGAAAAGGCAGTGCCAACATTAAACCTGCTGGCTAACGCTTTGATGTTATGAGAAATTTTATGAAAATATGGAAGGACTACTCGCTTTGAAGGTCTAGGATTTTTCTGAATTGACTTCTTTGGAGATATCATACAGACCAACTGCCTTAAAAAATGTTCCTGAGGATATCCAGCCACCGCGAAACGTTCTGTGAGACGACGAAGAGAAGAGCCAATAAAATGTGAGCATGACTTCTGTACTGTTGAATTGACAAGATTCCGAATTATCCCCAGTTTTACATGTTTAGAATGGCAGCTATTGAAAGGAAGAAGAGGTTTTGCTGCGAACTTTCCGTACTCCCAACAAAGGCCTGAACTAGTCCGAAGTTGAAGATCAAGATATTGTAAACGGTCGTCATTCGGTCTCAATAGCGAGAAAGTAGTGTTCGAAGCAGCGCCCGAATTAATGTTCTCGCTATTGAGACCGAATGACGACCGTTTACAATATCTTGATCTTCAACTTCGGACTAGTTCAGGCCTTGTTGGGAGTACGGAAAGTTCGCAGCAAAACCTCTTCTTCCTTTCAATAGCTGCCATTCTAAACATGTAAAACTGGGGATAATTCGGAATCTTGTCAATTCAACAGTACAGAAGTCATGCTCACATTTTATTGGCTCTTCTCTTCGTCGTCTCACAGAACGTTTCGCGGTGGCTGGATATCCTCAGGAACATTTTTAAGGCAGTTGGTCTGTATGATATCTCCAAAGAAGTCAATTCAGAAAAATCCTAGACCTTCAAAGCGAGTAGTCCTTCCATATTTTCATAAAATTTCTCATAACATCAAAGCGTTAGCCAGCAGGTTTAATGTTGGCACTGCCTTTTCTACAGATTATAGATTGAGCCGTTTGACCCCTTTGCCTCGACTGTTTCAGGTTGCGCGATAAAACACAGAGAAAGGATGTGGAATGTTCGTCGGGTGTCATTTACAAGATACCTTTTGATTGTGGCCTTTGTTATATTGGACAAACTAAACGGTGTATAAATGAGCGGTTGACGGAGCACAAACGTTGTATAAAGAAAAAGACCCGTACTCCGAAGTGTCAAAACATGTGATCGAATGTAGGAACTATGTACCATTGTGGCATTTAACTTCAGTAGAGTTGCGGGAAAAGATGACCACAAGCGGTTGATAAAAGAGTCGTTAACAATATTAGGTCACGGGAACGCAGTTAATAAGCCGTCGTTTGGGTTAGACAACGAACTTCGCCGTTTTCTTAGGCTGTGAAAAGTTCTGACCTTCAAGGTTTATGTCTGTAGGTTTTCGGGTAGAGGAACAATGGGTCGTTCTTTTCTTTTCTTTTTGTATGTGTGTTACTGGGCTTGGGGTTATCAGTGTGTTTGGCGGTCGGGAAGCGGGGGTCAGAGATAAGAGAAGTGCATGACGCAGAGTCCGTTGTCATTGTTGTTTTGTCAGAGGTTACGTTGGTGGAAAGTGGCATTCTTTGGGGTTCTCACCCTCTCCCCTTTTTTTCTTTTGTATCGAAGTGCCTATATAACCAGGTTTCGGAAAATAAAAATTTCAGCTGTGTTAGAGACTTTTTTGTGTTGTGTCGTTTACCCGCAGTCTCGGGGTTTTTTCAACCATAACAATTCAATTGTTTTAAATGAAAGTAATGTACAATTCTACCGATAATAGATTTTCTCTTGAACACCACTATGTCAATCGCTGCGAAGAAACCTATGAATCCGTACGTTTTATTCGTATCTTTACACATACAAAAAAAAAACAGGAATAAAATGCTTTTTTTGGCAGGGACATGGCATAGTGTTTTTAAGCTTACTATACTCGGGGACAACTTTTTGGGGCATTTTCGAGGAGAGGAGGGAAAGCGCGCACAGCTTTGGTCCGCTCTCAAAATGGGAGAGGGCACGCCTGTCCGCACCTTTGACTGAATTGCCAAGAAAAGTTAACCCCGAGAATAAAAACAAATGCAGTTTTTTTGTTATCTTTTTTTCGTTTAGCAATGCGAACGAAACAGGGTAAAATGTTCTGACCGAAAATGAATTGGTGACATTTGTTGTTTCCCAGCAAGTTTCAAACTGAAACCATAAAAATAATTTTTTTATTTTCTTTTATTATTTACATAACAACTTTTTGTGAATTCCATTAGTGTATAATTACTAAGAATACGTGCCTAGCGCCCATCGAGGTATCGGCCTTTTTGTATGTCATTGGTGGTTTTATAGTAGGAAACTGCAAGCTTGACGAGAGACCTAACTGTATATCGATTTTAAAGTTTCTTGCATTTAAAGTGGTATCTAAGGAAACATATTATCTCTATATTTTACGTATATGTATAATACCGAAAGATGAAATGTGGATGACAATTCTGACGTCATTGTAGAAGTGGTGCTCAAGCGTGCCATCAATGAAAACGACTCCGATTGTTTACACCCGAAGCAGAACAGCTTTCGATGACAAAATAACGCCATAATTATTCTCTCTTTTTTTCTAGGGACGCGATGCTAGAAGCTTGAAGTTAGCAATAAAGACAGTTTGAGCTCGCTCAAATGTTTTCAAAGTAGCCACTACTGCGAGGACTTTCAAGCAATCGTGAGTAGAATCCCGGTAACGTTTGCTCCTCCTGCCTCACGATAGCATGACGCCGAGAGCATTTTGCGACCGCCGATGTTTACGGTAAACCCCATCCCCGAACTATTTTTTTTGCTTAAGTTTGATGAGCCACGTTTACATCCCCATCAACACGCCCATCTGTAAACATGATGAAATGAACGGAGGCGATCGAACACATAAAACAGCCGCATGCGGCCGCTAGCAAGCCGCTGCTACCAGATAGCCAGATAGGCTGGCGACAGAAAATATTGAAATGACATTTGTAGAGCGGTGGGTCGGGCGTCTCCACAGACACAACTTCGGGTCAGTCACGAGCCACAAATACTTCCCTAGCGAAGGTAGGGTGAAACCCTCTACATATTATTCGGTTCCGTCCGACCTCTGGCGCGTTAAATCGCTGAAGAAGCAAAATCGAAATGTTTGTAACCTGCAATCCGCTCACCAGTCGGTTGAAAACTTTGTTATCGTGCGGTTTTTCGGTCTTCTGCACTCCAACAACTCTGGAGCGCCTATTTATATACCCGCGAAGCACTTACAAACACAAATACCATCTACAAAAGTTTTCTTTTCTTTTTTTTTTGTCTAGGCATATTAAAAGTTTTTTGTTTCGCTGGCGAGCTTCCTCTTTCTATTGCAGCAATTGGCTCTCCCAATTGCTTTGCGGAAAAAATAGCTGCTCGTGAGCTCTTAGAGTGTGAGTCACGGTATCTTGTTTTGTTCCCGGGTGCGCATGGTTGATTTTCGTTTTTTGGTATATGGCTCCCGTAGTGGTACCACAGCGGCTCTGATCATGCCCTTGATCGCCCTTTTCGCCTAGCTATGTCTAGATCTGAGTGTGGGTTGCGATGCTGAATTCCAAGGCCAAACCGGAGATTACCATAACTAATTCGGGTTTCGTGCTCAAAGTCATTTACTAGTGTTCCTTCTCTGGCAGCAAAACTACATTGCGTTCAGGTGATCCCTGCCTTTAAGCGTAAACGCAAGGACGAGAGAAGAGGCCAAGGGACACAGGCTTTTTTATAGTTTCTGTACAGCTAATTAAACCCCGAGACGAGGAAGCATGACATAGCAGATAACAAAACCGCTTCGTCTTATTTTTTCTCGCCTCGAAGGTTCTTTATAATTGCGTTTCCTAAACACGTTAGCGTGCATGTTTTCTCTTCTACCAGTCTTCGATCTTTGGCGAACCTAACAGAGACGGTGCACCGACATGCCGTGTTACCTTCGCGAGCCGCAAAGCGGACCTTGTTCCAAAGTGCTGCTTGCGCGCCCCTTGCTTTTATTTTCGCTTATTTTGTCCGATTTGGTTTGTATAATGAGTCTCATAATTACTCTTTTCATACAATGTATCTTAGACTTTTTATGATTACATGGTGTTTATGAGATCTTTCCACGCCAAACAGCTGGGACTATAGGACTACGCGAAACAACGGGTTCAATTACCGTAGTGTTGTAACTACACGCACATAACAAAAGGCGATGTTAAATTGCGAGACTGTGAAAAAAATAAGCACTTGCACACCTTAAAAAAAAAAGGCAAGAGCACATTAAACAGGTTATTGCTCGCCCGAAAGCCGGAAACGGCTTGTCATCAGCACGCTTCGTGTGTTTTGCATTAAATGCATTTTTTTCTGCTATTTAAGATTAATTCATACACAATACTTCATCAGAACGCAAACCTTGTTGACACTCTGTGAATCATTTTTACGGCGTCCTAACTAGGTGATTCCGCGATTTTAGTGTTTGCAGAACAATAATAAAATTCACGAGATTCGTCACGCACTGACTATAGATGGATAAGCGGAAGTGCCATCAGGAAGCGATGCCAGCATCCGTAGTGGGAACGGGCCACACCGCACAAAGTGATCCCAGCCGGTGCATAGCCTTCTCTTTCTCCTTGTAGCGTCATCACGCTCGGATGGTTATAACCCAGCAATAACCAATATGCAAAATGCAGCGCCCCCAGTGGCTGAGATGCACTCTGGGAGCAGGATACTGTCAAAGGGTAGTTTCGGTTTTGGTTTTGCCGTGTTGTGGATGTGCCGTCTGCTATCGTTTCCTCACCGCCATTGCTCACGTCGTCGTGGATTGCTCTACAGTTACACGCGATGCGCTAAGTACCTTTTTCGTTTTGTCCATACATATCAGACACGGCGAAAAACGAAACAATTACGATTTTGCTTTCATGGGGATGGAGCGAAAAAGCCGCAACAATTAAGTGAAGTGAACTCCGATCGACGTAGGCCGAACGCCATGCCAGCTCACTCCGTGCATTTGTTTACAGCCTCAAGAAGAGCCATTGAGACTAGTGCTCCAGTTTTATAACGCCTTTGCTTCGCCGATCGCTATTTTCAAACAGGCTAACGCGGAACATGACGAACCTCGCTGTACGATAATGCGTTCAAGCGCACACAAGCACCTCTCGCTACGTGGATGTGAGGAAATTCGCCACAGGAACAAGGTTATCATAAAACTGGAGTACTAGTTAGTCTCAGTGGCTGCCCTCGAGGTTGCAAACAAATGCACGCAGCGAGCTGGCATGTCATTCGGCCTATACGCCGATCTGCGTTCACTTGACTTCGCCGTTACGGCGTTTTCGCAATACCCCGTGCCAGCAAAATCGTAATTGTTTCCTTATTCGCTGTGTCTGATATATAGCGAAAAGAATAAAAGGGTACTTACTGCATCGCGCGTAAGTGTGGAGAAATACACGACGACGTGAGCAATGGAGGTGATGAGAGGACAGCAGACGACAGATGCAAATCCCGGTGAAACCGAAACCGAAACTACCCGTTGAGGGTCTCCTGCCGCCAGAGTGCATCTGAACCACTGGGGGCGCTGCTCTATTGCACATTGCCCATTGGACCTGAATCCGACGCCAAGCGTCCTTCGACAGATTGACTGGACACAACGTAGAGCCGAACGATGACGCAGCACATATTTCCAATCTGTGTCGATCTCACTGGCATGACGTTATATTTTCTTTCGCATAAGCTTCGATTATCCTGTGCTCAGTTTTAAATTAAGTCAGAGACCCCAGCCGACACCTTCACCTGACGGTGCAAGTCAAGCAGCGCCAAGAGTGTCTCGTCACAGGCCTCGTACATTTGTTCGCCTGCTTTGACCGACTAAACCAATCGCGCACAGGAAATCCGCCACTCTCCTTCGTTTTTCTTCTGCGTGATTGGTTTAGTTTGTTATAGCGTACCCCCACCATGACGATGAATTTTTGGCACAGCTTGACAGACTCCATTGAATTGTAGAGTCGCCGTGGTCGAACGTAAAGTGAAACGGAGTATCTACCGCATAACTTCGCCATTGAGTAGCGCGGAGAAGAGTTTAGTTTTAATGCGAAACCGTTAACTGTCCCGAGGAGCGCACCGGCATTACCGGCTTTTGAAGCCGCGCCAAACGGCACCTAAATTCTCCTGTCCGATGGAGCCAAGCCTGTAGTCTGTAGCAGCGAATCGATGGATAAATTCCCATCGTCTGGCGCGCGTCATAGTTTCAAGGAACGCCACCCCACAGAGTAGTCTCTCCATGGCGCTGCGGAACCCGCGCCGGTGAAAGGAACACGGTGGCGCGCGCTCGCCGGAAGCCCCAGTGGGGGGGGGGGGGGAGAGGTGGGCATGGTGCTTTTCTTGGCGGCGACGAACATGGCGGCGCCTCAATACTCGCACCGCAAAACTCGAAGAAGCACTCAGCGGCGTTCAATTCGACATTCATGCTTTTACATTCACAACACATAAGAAGTGCTTAGGTGTCCTCAGAATTTTGCTACTCTTTTAACAACTGCTGCGACATGGTTGGACGCCGGGGCAATAAATGTCCGAGTGGATTGTCCATGATAGGAACAAATTAAAAAAGGTAATGAGTGGACATGGGGTAATTAAATGTCTATTTATCACGTTTTACTCGTACTCTCACATCCGTCGCGACCCACAACGTTATTCCGACGGAATCGTTTCTTAATTTCGAGTGCCCCTCTTTTTAAATTAATTTTAGCCGTTGGGAGGGAAAACACCCTGCATACAGCAGGCACCTATCGCACTTCACGAGCAACCTCAATCAGTCACTAAAAAACAAACAAAAAAAATGCCAAAGTATATCTCCGCTAAATTACCACCGTCCTTTCCCCGCGGCTGACCTCGTTGTTTTTCCAAGGCTGTTATTCGCAGTCATTAACCTTCGCCAACCTTTTTACAGGTCACTGACAGCCTTACGCAGGACGTATCGAGCCCCGCGAATCTCATTATCGCTTCGCGGCCAACGAGCTTACGGTATTAGCCGATAAGAACGGCAACGAACTAATCACGAAGCAGGAAGCGTAAACATAATAAGCAGCGCCCCAGCGTTTCTGATAGCTATGCGAAGCGCATGTTAGTCTGCTTCTTGTTCAAGGGTTGCGGGGATGTTAAAACGAGGTCGAGCTCTGATTGGCTCTGATTGGAAGAATAGTGGGTGGTCTACCCACTATTCTTCCAATCAGAGCCAATCAGAGCACGACCTCGTTCTGACGTCACTGCAACCCCTGCGCAAGCAAACGAACTTGCGCTCCCATAAAATCACCAACAGTGTAAAAAAAAAAAAAGAACAGGGCGTGGCTTATAATATCTGTGCGCTTCTTTCTTTGTGGTTCGTTCTTTGGCATTGTTATCGTCTTACGCCGCAATGTGATCGGTTGCGCAGTAATTTAGAAGATGCCTACAACTCGCCCAGCCCTGTTTCTAATTCGTAAGCTGTCAGTGACTGTAAAAAGAGAAGCTTGTGGAGTCTAGTTTCTCACACAACACTCGGCGAGTCAGTCACCGCAACTTACGAGGGCAGCTCAGCGAATGACGATGCAGAAACATACGTTTAGACCAAAAATGCAATCTGAGTTGTGACATTAAGCAATGCACGCGTGACGTTTTGCGTTAATGTCACAACTCAGACTGCGTTTTTTTTTCTTTTTTTGTCTAAACAAATGTTTAGGCGTCGTTATTCGCTGAGATGCCTCAGAAAGTTGCGCTGATTGTTTCTTCGATTGTTGTGCGGGAAAATAGACACACGAGCATTTTTTAGAGTATACGAGGCTTTGAAAAAAAAATTCCTACTATTTCTCCGTCCGGGTTGAAGTTGTTAGTGTGCACTAGAACGGTCCACCAGTTCCTGATGCAACCGTTGATCATCTGCATGTAGGTGTCCTCGTCGGCGGGGCCGGATCCCAGAAGAGGCAGGATGAAGGCCGCGAAAATGAGAATGGCTGCGGGAACCGTTATGCTGTGGAAAAAAGAAAAAAACAAAACGACACAAGACGGAAGTTGAGGGAAGCTGAAGCTCTTCGGGTACGGAAGAACGACCGGTGAGAGTGAGCGCTTTGACGATGTTCTTCCCGCTCCTCAGAAACCTCCCGACGCGTATGGTCCAACTCGATGTTTACAAACAACCGGACATTTGCCCGCACTAGAGTCACTTTCCAGAGTATCACATTCGATAACGCCCGCTGCGACTGTTCTATTTTAGCTTTGATCGGCAATTTGGACATCGAAACATATAGGGTGGAAGGGGTTTCAGGGATGCCAACTCCTTCCTACTGAGCGGGCGAGCCGCGAATTACCAATGAAGTTAGGACGCGCCCAGGTCAAAACGCGGTACCTGAAATCACCGGTGAGAAATGGTTGCTTAAAAACAATATTAATTGTGCCGCAAAACCTTGTCAACTAAAATTTTATAAAATAACCACGCTCCTGTCTTTTTGTACTAATCTCCAATAAAGGTGCCTACAAAAAGAGCTTTTTTCGTTTGCCTTTACGAAAAAACATGCATTCTAAATGTCCATGGTGAACACAGTAAAAAAACAAAAAAACACACTCAGAAACGAAATTGGCGCGAGGTGAAGCGTATGCGCATGCGCCGTGCCAACAGCAGTACCACTGCAGCGGTGTGACAACAAAGCCTCGTGAAGTGAACGCTGCCACTTAGTGACTGCTCCCAGCTTAAGCATACGTATACTCTTGCATGTCTTAAACTTAAAGGGGTCCTGCAATGGCTTTTTTACTAATTTTTAATTTGCACCAAACCTGAGCGCACTGAACGTAGTAACTTAATGACACTTTTCTTTTCTCGAATTTCGCTTTATTTTGAAAAGATATAGGCAAATTAAAATTACAAAAACAAGCAAAAAATAACCTCCTTCATGACGTCCTTGGTTGCTTGAGTGGCCGTGAACTAGACGAGGGGTAGTGAGCTGAGCGAGCGCTCACGGCTGCCGTACTCCGTGTCGACGGCGCGAGAGGGCGCCACTAAAGCGTGTTCTGGATAGGCTGTATGTAGCGGGCAGCTAGAGCGGCTCTCATTGCATTTGCTGCGCGATTAAAGACTATTTCGGCATAACACTTCATTGGCCACAAACGACAGCAAACACGGGGTAAAGATCAGTTCAGAATGGGAGCCACTTCGCGCTGCCATACCGCGAAACGGCCAAACCGCCAGACAAAGCTGCTCACCGAAGGCCTTGGGAACGCTCAGAGCCGGTCGGGTCCTTCGGTCCCTACGGCCGCAGCGCCGCCGCGTACATCCGGGACCTTTCCGTGTCGGCGCCTGATCCCACTACTCCTTTCTAGTATGCGCCGCCTTTTCCACCGCTTGGTGGCGGGCATGTCGACGGATCATTTCTTGTTTCCGTACTTTATAAACTGCATTTGTTTCTTTTCTGATCTAAAATACTGAACAAAAACTACCTTTATACATAATTGAAACGGTTCGCTCCGCTTATATTTTGTATTTCGACTAAAAAGAAGCCTTTAGCGGCTCTGACCAGTAGTAAGCCCAGGACCTAAGACGTCACATTACGCGCGCTTTCGGTACCGCGGGTCGCCCCCGTCGGTGGAGGAGGTTTCCGCGTCGTCCGGTTAAAATATGACGCACTGATATTTAGTTACTCTCTCCGTGCCCGCTGGCTTGCCCGAACCCCAAGAGACGTGGAAACCGCAAAAAAGGTAGACGCTTAATTATGATTGCAGGGCCCCTTTAAGGACCAGTCACATTACCGAATTTGTAAATCCAATGGTTACTTTAGACAGGAACCTCTAAGCTGTGGTAATAATCCATTCACAGGATCCCAGGTACCTTTAGCTAGGAGACATTAATGGTCGGTGGCGAAAAAGTTCGCAATCTTTCGCGCGCGAGGTATGTGCTTGACACTCAAGAGCGTGGGTTGTTTAGCCGATTGCGAAAAAAACAATGCTAAATTTTAGTAAAAAATTTATCTGCGATGCTTAAATGGTCAATCCCTTGGCCGAATTTAACAAATAACCCAAACAATAATTTGATGTAAAGGGAATTGTGGTCGCTAATTAATAGTCGACGAGCCGTCCAATAAGCACGCACAAAGTAGTATACTAGTCAAAATAATCTAGCCATCTCTACTGCTACAGGGCCATCGACGTTGAATTAAAACAGAAGCTCTTGGTCAATGTGTTTTTTTTTTTTGGGGGGGGGGGTAGGTTTAGCTTTGAAGATTGGAGAAAATTACATAATTTGGGCGCCAAGCTGCTTTATTAATATTTAAAAATGTAAATTCCAAAGAAAAAAAACAGAAACGTGGGAGAAAAATGGTGTTGCAAATGGCGAGTAACAAGCAATCTTAATTCAGCACTTGAATGTTGCCACATCTGTAATTCGTTTCTTCTAAAACGGGATGAGTGCTGGACTTGTAGCAATGAAGATTGTTTATTCTGTTTCTTCTGAAGTCGGAGCGCTGTAAAACCTGGTACTCAGATATGAGTACACACAAAAGGCTAGAAGTGCAGCATCAGAAACCACTCCCTGTGCTTGATTGAATGCGCCGGCAGTTGAGCACGCATATAAAGAAGGGAACGCCATGACGTTGCCCTTTCGTCTCTGTTTCATTGGCCGCTCGGCTCGTGACGTCCGCTGTGATCTGACTTATGATGGGAAAACGTATAGGAAATTTATGTTCTACGGCAGCCAAAAATAGCGTACGTTACCAAAAAAAAAAATAAAGCGACTGAGTTTGCGTAGAAAGCCAGAGGGCGAAACCTTGGAGTATGACCTCCTCGGTGCACGTGTCAACTCTCTCACGTAAATACACGTAGCCAGACTCCATGGCCGTTGGCGAGTCCTATCACGTGTGATAATTATCGGCGACGGTAAGAAATTATAGGTTCTTTTTCTTGATTCTTTTAGCCTGTTGTTGTCTTGGTAGGGCATCGAAGATGTATAAAGGAAGCTTGCTGCAAGTCGGAAGCAACTTTGACGACTTAACGGCAGAAATGACGCCTTTCGAGTGTTTAAAATAAATGTTGTACCATATCGACCAACCCTCAGAGTTTGCGCATTAAGAATGTTACAACGATACAATTTTGTCTGAGATTAGTCATTGTATCTTAACGATTAAAGATTTGGGCTTGCAGAACTAAGAAAACAAAATGAAAATAAACACGCTTTTATAATCCGTTTTATTTGAAGTTCGAGCGGGGCCAAAAGCTAGTTTCTACATAACCAAAACAAAAATCACTGTGTCCTGTCGGTTACCTTTTACTATGTCCTCGTCTTTGCGCAGTGTTTTTTTTCGTCAAGTTTATATACCAGGTAGCCCAACCTTCAACGTCACTCAACTAGTTTCAACACAAACTCAAAAGCACAGGCTCAAAAGGCGTTTACACAACGAATTCGTCGCGCTTGATTAGATCAATTGGCGGTAACCCGCACTTGGAAGCACCAAAAATGCAATCACCTAGCGTTTTCCGAGAAGCTTGGTGGACCCAATTGGTGCGTAGCGACTATATGTAGCACTTGGATTTAAGACGAAATGAAGTATGTATAGCTTAATGTGGATTTTGATCTAAAAAATGGACAATCCCGTAAGCTGGATATAGCGTTATTTTGCAGAAAGCATTTTGGCACTTTTAGGCTAGAACTTGGATCAAACGGTGACATCTTGATATAACAAGATTTGCATAATAAATTATTCAAGTAATGTTTTGAGACTTGCACATAAAAATTGAATTGTAAATGCAATGATAGCGCGTCGTAGTAGTTTCTTGTTGCTGTCTGAAAGCACAATTCGAACCATCAAGGATTTCGATATTAAAGATCATAACCTCTTGATGCTATTCGTGGATTATTTGGCTCGGTTTCCTTGGGAATAAAAAGCAATCCGGTATTTCCTCATTCTTCGTGTATTTGGTCGGGCCTTTATCAAACAGTTTGAAAATATGATATATTTCAGAAACGTTCAGTAAACCCCGCCCTTCGGACGAACCACCGGGGTTTATCGTCAATTCTTAAAGTTACAGCTTATTAGTACGTGAACAGAAAGCCGGGTAACTTGTGAAATTCGCGTGCATAGCAGCTTGCGCTGTGTATTTAGTCAGACCTTCAGCAAGTTGTTTATAAACTAATACATTTCAGAAACACCTATTAAAACCCGGCCTTTGAACACAGCACTGGGGTTTATCGTCAATTTTTAAGGTTATTCGGCGGTTGGTACTTGAACAGAAAGCCAATTAACTTTCTAAATTCTCGTGCATAGCAGCTTACATCCTGGAGCCTTGACCTAGAATGCCACGCACGACATTCTTTTTGTTTCTAGTGTTAGTTCCCTCTCAGATTTCCTGGAGGTACCATAAATTAAAGTTACGCTACAACTTTTATTTTTTACTTGTATTAGTTATTTTCCTACCATAAATAAATGACCTGTAAGCCAAGATTTGCCGAGCCGGAAAAACAATTAAGCAGAAAGGATAAGGACAATAAAGCTAACCGACACGGTTAATTGGCTCCCCATTCTTTAAATAACTCACCGTATGTAGCGACGAACAACTCGACCAATGTAAACAAGAAGCATGTTGTTTCTCAGTATCTGTTCTCGTGACTTAGTTGCGATGTACGAGACGACGAAGCCACTGCAAAGAATTGGCGCGTTGTGAAATGAAAGAAATCAAGATCTCTTAGAAACGTCACGGATGTAACGTTTTTTAGTATATTCCTTCACTCTCTTGCAAACCCGACACGTGAGGTTACCTTAGTGGTGGCACAATAAAAATTAACTATCTTAAAAAGCATCGGTATTTGTTCGAAGCTGAAAAGCACGCAACATATCGTTATGATTTGTTCACAATGAAAAATCATTAACGCAAGGTTTACTAAACTTGTGTTACATGTGCTCTCAAGTTGAAAAACAACAACAAAGTTAACCTCTGGATCACAACGAAACATCAAATGAATAAAGCTGGATTCATTAATCCGAACTGAATTACGTATTTTAAGGAGATAATCAATAAAAATGTTTAAATAGATTTGTTTAGGCATTTTTCATGAAAGTTATATACTCAAAAATGTTGTCAGCACATAAGCAAGCAATATGCATTCATAAATAAAATAAACGCGCTTCCAGTCTGTTAAAAAAAGTTCAAGTTGGATCTCACGGAAAAAACTCCTAAATGTTGAATGTAATACTGGAGAAAAAAACTTCAATCTTGATACAACTAAATAATAAAACAAGGAATATAGGGGGACTCTACGCCTTCAAAACAACATTTAAATTATTGTAAGACATCGTGCATTTGCAACCTGGTTCGTGGTAATGTCGCAGCAGTAGACTGGAGAGGTCGAGCTGCTACAAAACAACACTTCGAATCGTTTCAGCGTTGCACTTGTTTCATTTCATTGTTCATTTGTTTGGTATTTGTAATTAGCACTTACCTCATGAAAAAGAAGCTGGTCACACTTAGAAAGGCATTTGGAATAAACTGGAAAGAAACGTCTTCAGTGATGTCCGCCCAACGGTACAAAGCATCTGAAAGTTATGCCATGGCTAGCCAGCTCTTCTTGTGGGAAATATTTTGGCCCGGAGTAGTCTCAGGGCATTGGAAGAGAAAGACTCACGGAAAAATCCTGTCTGCACCAAAATATGCGCGTGGCCGTAGACCACCCAAAATGCCATAATGACCTTGAAGCCGGCCATGAATCGAAGGGGTTCATTTTCAGGTTTAATGTCCGTGTTCAGCAGAAACCGCGTATTGGTGATGGCCGAGAAGTAAAGCAAAATCTGCATAGGAATGCCTGGCAAAAAAAAAAAAAAGGAAACAATTACTGGTTGTAAGCACACTAAAACATTATGGAAAAGGAAGTTTAGTATGGCCAACAATCGCTGACATCAAATCATTCTGCATCGTTAACATTCGCACTGTTAACTAAAATGATCGAGAATGTAGTGGGCTAGGGAAACCATACAATGCATTAATTGTCTCCTATAGTCATTTATATTTTCATAGTTCCTAGCTGTCGTTACCTTCCAAAATTGTAATGCATGACACGTTAGAAAAAAACATTATGAAAGATACGCAGTATACAATATAAATGTTGCCCCCAAACAAAACGTTGCTCAAAATCAATCAAACTTTTTGGTGCCAAACATCTGGCTATATGATTTCCGTTTTAATAATTATAATTATTTAATCCTGATTTATATACCTCATGCCTCTTGGCAAAACATGAACCTCTAATTTCAACATCCATTCAACACTTAGTCAATCACACAGCATTCACCTATGAAAGCGCGCTATTTTTACCTCCGCAAAGGTTTTTTTTAATATTTTTAGCTCGGTTCCTGGAAGGTCATGCGTGCGTGTTAAATAGCTCCTGGGGAAGCATTCTTTGGCATCAAAACTGTTCGTCACATTCCCTATCGCATCTGGGCTGTGTGCCAAAGCGAGTAATAAAAATACACACACACAGCGAAATGTACTGTCCATGACCTGGTCAACTAAACACGATCCATCTTTATCGTCATTGCTCAATAATTTACTCAGTGATAACGTCTTTGTGTGTTCTATCCGTATTCAAGGTCACTACATAACATATTTTAGACGCGATTTTGCTTTATCAGGCTTTTTTATGTTGTGCCAGCGAATTCATAAATAAACCGGGTAATATACGAGACGTATATTTTTAAGGTCTCATTTGTCTTCCACTCAGTGTTATGTATATGTCAAGCCTCTTTGGACGCTGCCAAAAAAGGAACGTAGTTAATTGCATTTCGTGTTTAGCTCAGCTGAAGCAGAGGGGAAGTAACATTAATTTGCTCAGATAAAATGTTTGGACTTCGGAGCATTATACACTGAACATAAACATCACAATGGAATGTATGTCACTTCACGCCCTTGTCCTTCTGCGTAGATATCAGCCGCATCGTGGCCCATTAATTATTCTTAACTGCATCAGATTTATTGTGGAGCTTTTTGGTTGTTGACAAATAAATATTCGCACAATATCCATATCAATATTTCGTAGCTATCAATTGGCGCATATGTATTTTTTTTATCATAGTGTGCTTCGTGTGAAAAAAAAAATAACATGTGTATAGAGCACTTGAAAAAACAGCCGGTTGCATTTTTCCTTAAGAAGTGCGTGACAAAAGAGGGGCTCGATCAAAACTTCAAGGCTACTTTCTTTCCTAAAATATACTGTCGGCAGTGGCGCATTTTGAAGCTACAATAACGCGATCTCTGTACATTCAAGAGAGGCAGAACTACAGCTTGAAGTCACGCGCTTTTCGGTGCATCTGGTGTACAGATGAATGCAGGAGCCCACTGCTTGTAGCATCTAAGCAATCACTCTTTTTTCTTGTAAAGTTATGATAGGTGAAGCTGCCTGCCTTGCGGCATGTTCCCCTACTGAATAAGACTTTTCATTGCGCTGATCTCCTTCAAAGCACATGATAAATGAGCATCTGAACAACATGATAGGCTTGCGAAAACATGATGACGCCGTTTTGAAAACATTTTGTCCACACGGTAAAACGAAACTATGGCTTTCTTTGCTGTCTACCTATTTCACCCTTATAACCTATTTTCGGTACCTCGTGCTTAAACAAAAAAAAAAAGCTTTACACCGCTGAAGTTTACAAAATAATTGCAAAATACTATTTACTTATTATTATATCGTAGTGGTTAAAACCTATAATTTTTTAATAATTGGAGCAGTTCTATGACTTGTATCATCTCGTCAGTAACGGCAAGTGGTGACAACGAACCAAAATATAAACTTTTCAAACAACTCTAGGCGGCCGGTCAACCTCTTTTTAATATTAACCCGAGTACTTCAAAGCTTATGCCACCAAGTGAGGTGGCATCGCCTAAGCATCTAAATCATGACCGTCAAAAACTTGAAAGGCATCCAGCTGCACCAAATACCAAAAATTTCAAATTCTTTACCAGAATAACCAAGTCCTAGGCTGTTTACACACTGAATATATGGTGCTATTACGAGAGGTCAGTGGCCTAAATTAACGTGACCTAATAATGGGCACGAAATGTACTCTCGCAAAGGAGAGTGAGGACAGATTAAGCGGTCTGCATATATTGTATTTTGAACTCGGCTCAATCCTCGCTTTACCCGCGCTACACCTGCGGAGGTACAATTATATCGAGATTTTTCAGATAAATTGAGACTTCGTAGCGCAAGTCTTGTAGCAATCGAAGTAATCAATAGACGTAAAAATGGACAACAATAGAGATGTAAAAACAGAACTAAAGCAGACATACTGACCGTGAGTTCTGTTCTCTGAGGGATAGTGACGCTCAAAAACCCACTCGAGTAGAGTGGCGATCACCACGAGTATGAATAGAGTGGAAAGGACTGCGCTGGAAAAAAAAATGAAACGCGAGGCAAAACGTTTCATTCCAGGCAAAACTTGGCAACGACATTCAAGGTACACTTACATTGAAACCGCTTGAAGAGACGAGATTTCCTTCGGATCATCTGTTCGGCAACTAGCCGCAGTAGCATTGGCTCCGTACAGATTGAGCACTACGAATAAAAAAATAAAAATCCCGAAGAAAAGGTGAAAACGCAGGCAAGTGTGTACGCGTCTTTTTCTTCTTTAACCTCATACTAAAAATAACAAAACCTGAGAAGCACGCCGAGCATCCGAAACTAAGCGACTGTTTTGCATTCTTTGTCTCAGGGATTGGACTATGGTGTTTTGTAACTAGCTTGGCTGTCTATTCTCTCTTTCAACAGAACCGACAGAAAGAAAAGGAAAAAAAAAACACCTGGAGCGCCAACTTAGGAGCGAACAACCAATCTTCACTTTTTCTCCTTTATTTCTAAACTTAATTTCTTTTTGGTAATTTAAACTGACATAATAAAAAGCTTGAAATGACCCCTAAAAGTATACTTCGACCATTTTGAGGACCGTGGGGACATCATTAACGACGCTCATTCTTAAAACCCATAAATTCTAGTTTTCAACTAGACACAAGTGGGAGTGACTGATACATTTTCTTAATAATATTGTAGTCATAACTTCTTTTTTTTAAATCTGTTTCCAGATTGTTTTATACGTAATCCTTGAACACTAATATACTGACTCTCAGTTGTATGATTCTTGAAATTGCTTAGTAATCTTTTTTATTATCTTCTGCCTTTCCATATCGGTCAAAATCCTATAATTTAAGTAACGATCGTTATACGCGAAAGACCTCAACGCAAAGGAATATCATGCACAACCCTAATTGACAAAGTAACGCCGGATTGTATGCCTTTTCAAACAAACAGCGAAAAAATAATTAAAAAAAAAATCAAAAACGTTTACAAATCTTTGTAATACGAAACTAGAGCGCAGCTCTTGAGGAGGAGGAGGAGAGGGTATGCCCCTCCTCCCCTTTCGTACCCTCCCCTACTCCTCTCACGTGCTGGCGTCATGTGTTGAGGTCACGTGACGTCAATTAGCCCGCTAAACTTAGCGGAAAAATTTCCCCGCGACATTTAGCGGAAAAAGTTTCACGCTAGATTTAGCGGGAAAATTTTCCTACTAACTTTAGCAGGAAATGTCCCATTACTCAACGCGCGGTTACGCCGACGACGACGCCGCTCAACCCGGAAACAGGCTTCTAGGAGCTGCGCTCTAATAGGAAATAATTTCCCGAGCTTGTGCTTGACAAAAATTTCCCTTCATAAATGCTTCAGCCATTACCCGACGCCAGAAAAAAAAAATTAAAAAAAATGCGGTAAGCGGCCGCGCAAATCTATTGATGTATAAACGCCCAAACGTACGTCCGCGTAGTATGCGAAATGGATAGCGTGAGGTCTTCCGTTGTTGAGAAAGCGAATGATGCGTTTTGCCAGAACCTCAAGGAGGATTTAATTATTATAGCTAATTGCAAATTGCAATGTTTGCTGTATGAAAATCGGTGGCAGTGTTGCGGTTATCTCGTTGTTGTTTTTTTCGTTAAAGCCTTACAACACCAACAAACCAAATTTAAAACGTTTCACTGGTTTAGTTATCGATTGGGTCTTTTCTCTTTAATCGCATGTATCGTTTGCACCTGTTAATTAGAAAACCCCAGCGTTCACTTTCCCGCAGATCAAGGGCGAGATAAACGTTTAGATGGACGTAAGTAAGCGGGCGTAGGGTGCGGCTCGGAAAGTATTAATATTCAATACAGTGAGCCACTCTAGGTCAGTGAACATAATTCTGTGCTTAGAATCTCCACGCCGTGCCATATATTGAGCTTGGAGTCTATACTTCGTTTGTGTGCCACAATAAAAAAACAAAAACAAAAAAATAGATTACTGCTTTAAAAGAAACAGTAAATACGCAATACTTTTGTGAGTGCTTTATGAATAATTAAAATAGATGAATTTATTAATACACTCACCGGATCGCAACACAAAATTTATGTCTTCTGGTGAGCAGAGAGACGGTATGCAAATGGCTCCCCTGGTATCGACGTTTTGGTAACGCTCAGCTGACGTTGCAGTGAGCGGGTTGAGACGGCCCTGAAAAAGAAACGCAGTGTTTTGATTATAAACGCAAATATTCCTCGGTCGTGATCAACAAAATAAGAAAGTAGTTATATGTTCATAGCTGATTTCAAAGATTAGTCTGAATTGAAAACGGATAGGCAGAATGCGGACAAAAATTAGTTTCTGAGAACTTACGAATTGAACGATATCATTTCGCCTTCGGACGTTAACCATTGCCTTTCTGTATACTGTAAGTCACGCGTTATAAAATTAATCAAACGAATATATATATCTTATTTTTTATCGAGCAGGGATAAAATTGGATTTAATAATTGTGTTCAAGACAATCTTGTAAACTATAGTTTCTATCTTACAGTACAACTGCTTATGATACGAACGTACTAGAAATGTTTGACAGTTTGATGCTCTATGGGGCATAAATAATTGACTAGCATGAACCGCTTATAAATGATATTGACTGCTTGCTTGCTTGCGCAATAGAGCATGTATCAGTAAATCTCTCTGATTTTTTTAGGCACGGCACTCCCACGTGCAACTTGCAGATGGCCCATGTCCCGTGCAGCCCTTAATATAACGTGGCAGTGCAGCACCGAACTGATTTCGCAAGCCCAATGCCGCTTACTTATTCTGCGAAGAGGACGGAGCATAAACCTTGTCAATGTGACTTTGGTCTACGCTTTCAGGATAATACACGATGGGAAACCCCTACACGATGTAGGGAAGGTTTCCTACACGATGTAGGAAACCTCACCTTGACGGAAGGAACCAAAAACGCATACCTGGAGTTCCCCAATCTCGTGGAAACTCTCGATTATCTTGGTGTAGTAGTCCTTCGGCAGTCCGAAGTAGAGAGAGCAGTACTGGCCCTTGAAGTACAGCTCCCCGCTGGAGGAACGCACCCTCGCTCTCAGGCACTGCTCGTAGCCGCCCATGGCGACGTACGTTCCTTCCAGAGCATTTGGCGAGAATAACGCGTTGGACATGGCCACTGCAAGGTTGTCAGTGTTCATTATAAGAAATGGTAAAAATAATTGCCCTTCTTTATGTTATCAATCACTGACAGCATGTTATCAATCACTGACAGAACCGCAGAGAGATCCTTCACCCGATAGCAATTTGACGACCTGTGGTGACCTTGGTGTGCGCACGCTCGGCCAAGGCACGACGGAAGGCAATAAGCGGGTGCTGCAGGCTCCGAAACAGACACCCTGTGCTCTATATCCTGTGAGTGCCCATACCTAACGTTTTCAACTTTACTCCCATGTGAATGGTTCTAAAGTTTGCTTAAACGTATAATTAAGTACCGCGTTTCATTCCCTTATGATTGCACACTCTTACGCGCAGGCGGATTGATTATACACATGTATGCCTTGCGATTGCTGGAAAAAGAAGAAAAAACGACCCCTCGGACACCAATGAAAGCTGCGTGCTTAACTGCTGATTTCTGTTTTGTAGTTTGCCCTCTATGCCACCGTGCCAGCGAAATCTTTATCGAGCAGTTAAGGTCAAACATGCTGGCACGGCTTGTACTTTTTTACAATTTCAAACCTACTTTAAATTTGATAAAATTAATGTTTCTTAGATGGAGTGAAGCATTATACTCTTTAACCCTGACTGTGAGCAAAGCCTGTGCTACAACGTATAAGCACCTGCATATTCATTCGAAGAACGCTGTCACTTTGAAATACACCAGCTTTATATACATCATCAATTTTGCAGCCGCGCAAAATTTCTTTAATTACGCTTAAAAACACCCTAAAACGTATTCTAATATCAAACTGCAGTTTGAATTTGACCTCGACACAATTGAAAGTTTAAGAAGAATGAAAATTATAAACTCCCAGATCATTACGAAAAAAGAAAACAGTCCGTTACCGATCATTCCCTTGAATGTTAAAACTAACAAGCTGTTACTCCCGCTTCTAATATAACTTCCTTATCAATAATAACTACATGTCATGGCACCTTTTGAATTGTGACAACCTGAAAGCATCACGCTCGTCAATGCTGTACAACCATCAAGAAGAAGGAACACACTGAGCCATTATTGCGGTTTGTTAACATATGAAGAAACTTGGTGTAAGCTTTCCGGCTCCAAACTGGAGACATTAAACGTATCTCAAATACCTCGTCCGGAACAGGAAGCAGCACTGCGATATCTGGAGGCTAGATGGGAAATGACGAAGTCTGTAGAATAACTGGACCCAGGGATGCAATCTGCTCTCGGAACTCGCGTTTCACGTTAGACGAGTTCAGTATTTTCAATGGAGATCCGATTAATTTCTGCGCCTTATTTTTTGCCGAGCTCCCTCTGTAGATTAATCCGATTGGTTCTTCGCTGAGTGCCTACAAGTATACTCGCCACAATGTTTGAGTGGGAGCGATGCAACGAGTTACCAAAATGATAAAATTATTTATCCACTAAGATCTCGCGCCATAAAGAAAATTGGCGAACTGCAAAGAAAAACAAAAAGTCCTAATCAAGTTCTAAATTGTTTTCTTTACTTGTGGGGTTGCTTTTCTAGCTATGCGATATGCCGATGCGTTGGTAATTGGCCTATCGAATTCATTGTTTTGTATTGCAGTGTTTGTGAGATTAAGGAAACTATACAGCCGTTGAAACGAGGATATGGCACTTTTGACCAGGCGCTATGAACCCATGACGTCTGCGCACCTGTCGTTTTTACCAGATTAAATAAATGTAGCTTGTTAAGGCTGGAAGCTAAAAAGAAAAAGAATATTCAGCGAACAACCCACGAACTTTGCCGGGTGGCATATTTGGTTTGCGCGCGGCGCAATAGCAACTTTTCTGATTCCGCACGCAAAGTGCACGAGCTGGGCTAAATTTGTCGCTTTTTTCGCAGCATACTTGCCCCATACATGAAGAACCTTTATACAAGTAAAGTAAAAATTGGTTTACACAATAATCTTTTTCGAAGGAACACAACATTTACTTAGAAGAAACCAATAAATTGTAGGAGTAAATAAAATACAAGAAGTTCTTGCGTTGCAACCTCTGGTTCTTCTTTCATTGTTGCCGGTAAACATACGTACCTTCAAGGTTTCGCTAATGACCTTCACCACCGACGAACGTTCTTTTGTATGAATTAGGCGTTCTTAGCAGCCCCAGCGTGGACGAAGGTTTACCAAAGGTCGCTGGCCAGGTTAATAGGAGCTACCATAAAGATATTAAAATTGTGCAATTGGAACACAAAGAACATTGTATTCTGATTTTTTCTTTAAACAGTGCCGTACTCTAAACAAGATGGCACCAGCTTGCGCCATGTGAAGCACTTCTATATGCAAGCATTTTTCAGTCACAAGTTTTTACATTCTTAAAGTTACTATGCTTTAGTTAGTGTATAAAACTAGCAGCAATAAACGTTTGTTGTAAAGAGATGGATGTTAACAGCGTCGTGAACAAAAATGGACTTGTAATCGGCATTTGGAAACAATTACTTTAAATTTACTTAAAAATTTCATGTGGCAATTTAAAACAAAAGTACCGCTGTTATTGTAAAAAAATGTACTAGGCACGTTGAGGTTTTAAAGAAACTGTAAACCTCAATTACAATTTTGGTGTAGAATATTGTGAAAACCGGACTTTCTACAGGGGGAATTTATTGACAGTATTTTATTATTTTTATTAATGAACCTCGGACTTAGGGTGACAATATGAATACTTCTACATTCCATATGTTGAAACAGTCACATACGTCAAAGATGCATGATCGATGCGATTAAAAAAATGTATATCGACTCAAAGATTTCATTTCAAATTCCGGGTTTTTGTTTCATATAAGTGACGAAATAAAGTGGGCGAGCAGTTGGCTATTTTTTCCTTTTAGCTTAAACGAGAAACAAAGGAAATGAATTGAAAGGAACCCGGCAAAGCTCGTCGCTTTTGAATGCCAAGTCTAACGAGTGAGAAAAAATCTAATAGGCAGAGTAAAGGCAAGTAGCCACCTTCTCTTATTCATGATGCTGCGTAAAATATCGCTTCCTAGTGACCAAACAAAGTTGCGTGCCAGTACATTCAAAAATAAACTTGCTGCCGAGTATTTGTATTTGTATCAGTGCTGAATGTTATATAGCAGTAGTCTATCCTTTCAATAAAAAACTAGACAGCACAATTCTATGTAACAAAATTTCTCTTTCCAAAACTTATGTGCAGTTATTTTCCAAACAGCGTATGCCCACTAAACCAAATCCTTACTTACCTGAAGGACCCCTACAATCAATAGCACGCTAACAGCTATTGAAATGCCGTACAATTAACGGAACCTTTTTTTTATTTACACCACTTGAACGAAGGTAATAGCTATTAAAATGGCATTATTGGTGAACTATGTCATATTTAATCAAATTTGAGTGTTAATATTCTACATTTACCCGTATAATTAATTTACGTAACGTTTGATTCGTTCATGTAATCATTTTGCATTCATGTGCGTGAAACGGCTCTTGATTATTTTTAGTTTCGGCAATTTTTCTTTCTTTTCTTTCTTTAATTTTTTTCTTTCCCTTTTTTTATATGTCTGCCCATGGTCAATGCGGAGAGAGAGGCGGGAACAAAAGTTATTCCAGCGTGACGTGAGCCAAAAGCCTGCAGATTAGAATATATAATCAAAAACAACATGAGCGTTCTAGACGGCATCATACTCGTATAATCCATACACTCGAATCCATACTCTGTCTCATTTGTGAAGCTACGTTGCTACAATATGTGAATCGAATTGCAGCTTAAAGAATAATTAGAAAGATGTAGCTAAACAGTTAAGATAGAGGAATTAACCTTAAAAATAAGGAAATATCTCGAGTTCCCCTAAGTATTTAGATGGAGTACACCAACCGGGTGAAATCGGGGTACGTGACATTTCATATAATAAGATCACAAAACAAAATAATTTAACAGACGCGCGTAATTTGTTTTACTTGTTTGAAGACAAGCAGAAAAAAGGTTACCAGAGCCTCGAAGGAAATCAGTTGTTTTCAAACTGTCATTTAGCAGATTTTTATCATAGCCAAAAAAAAAAAAAAAGTTGTATCAAAATATATTAAAACGGGACATCGAATTCCCCACTCAGGATTTCAGAGCAGATTCTATGTTCAGTTGAATTTGAATTGCAACTACAGTTACTACAAAGTAGAAGGTAAAAAAGCTCAGGGTCTTTTCTATAGAGAGGCATGGCCATATTCAAAGCCGGTTTGCACGTCGTCCGCTTTGCAACAAAAATATCAGAGATAAACGCTTGCACGAGATTGACCTTGATCCTGCCACTGCCACGACAAAAACAAATATTTAATAAGCGTAGCGCAAAACAATGCAGAATACCTGCCCGTAAGTACTTCATTATCTCATTATGCGCCGTCTTGCGCCATCAGTCTGGAGTCCGTGATTTCCGTTTTCCCGCTGAGGCTCCTAATGTTATATATTTTTCAGATTCCTGCGGGTAAATATTTGTATAGAAGGCTAGATAATGTCACATTCTGAAATGACGAGGTTTCAGCAAGGCAACGTTCACGTTCATGACCGTCAGCTCCCTTTGTATACGTATGCTAAGGGGAAATAGGTTTGAGTAAGGACTGTTATTCTAAGGCGGGGAAAGAAGCATTCTGGCGGCATATGCGTCTATTGAAGGGGTGGTTTGCACGTATGACGTCTTCAAAATGCCTGTCCACCACTCATTCTTGCTTCGCACTGTGATATAGGGATGACATCCTGGGCTTGAATAACATAATCGAGGTATTCTTAATGTAGTACCGTTTCGAAAGTGAAATACCGAAGATATACTGGTGCACTTAATTTTTTTATGGGCATATAGTATCTTCAAACCAAAACGTAGCTTGAGCTCGAAACACATGCGTCCATATTGAGAACAAATCATCGCACTCGAAGTTAAAAGAAACGGCAAGATTTGTGTTCAAATAAGAAATTTTAAATTAAAAGAATCGCACTCGAAGCCAAGATAAAGACAAGAGTTTTATTTTAAGAACGAATTTCCTTAACAAAATTAAGTGCGTGTTTTTTGCGTTCTCTTTTCTTTGTATTGCCTTGTCATATGGAAGAAAAAAACCTCCTGCTTCGGTCCCTTGTGGGGCCTGCAGTATTGATAAGTAAATAAATTATTAAAATACTGATGATTCCATTTTTTTAACCTAGATTCAGAAACGTCCAATTTTGCGGAAAGATCATAGCGTCCAGCTTTTTGAATTTCTTAAAATCTTCCGAACCGGTTCATGAGGGTAGGCAAGTCTCCAATAATTTGGTTAAAGGGATGCTGAACCGAAATTTTGGGTGGAAATTCTTGGTCGCAATAGCATACATAGGATGTCCTTTACTTCTAAATGACGTTGTTTTGAGCGAGAAGGCGTATAAAATTGAATAAACACGAAAATTACAATTTTACGCGACCCCTGGTGAGCGTCGTGGAAAGCTTGCTTCGTGACGTGCGCATTCTCATTCGCCTTCAAAGACAGACGGAGCCAAGCCAAGCCAGGCGCTAAGCCGGGTGGCGTTTGTTATTGTTATACTCCGTTTCACCTTATGTTGTACCGCAGCGAAGGCTAGAAGCGCGAGCTCATAAAATGCACGAGAGCTTGTGCCGCCGAGGTGTGCACTAGAACAAGGAGCTCGCGCTTGTAGCCTTTCCTGCGGTACAACAAAAGGTGAAACAGAGTATAGTACCACGCGGGCTCTGCCCCATATTTTGGATTTCCGCGACCTCGGCTGGTCGGCGTTCGGCATTGCCTTTTGCGATCTCTTTACTAGTATGGCGACGTATAAAATCGTCGGCAGCAGCAGTAGCAGCAGCCTCAGCAGCCGCAGCAGCAGCAGGAGCAGCAGCACCAGCAGTTCCGCGGCATAACTTCTAAAACACCAGTACCATCCACTTTGAGAACAGCCGCCGAACGAAGAATCAAGGCGAGCACCAACGAACGAGGAGAATGCGCGGAGGCACCAGCGACGCTGGGGGCGCCGAGAATGCGCACGTCAGTTCCGCTAAGCCTGCTCTCAGAAGGACTTGCTCGCGCCGGCGGCTTCCGGACGATGATTTGCTCTTAATTCAAAGAAATACAATAATTCGGGCACCATCCGTCTGATTGAATATCGTTTTTAGGTATAGTACCATCCCGTGAAGCCCGCTCGGGCAATAATTATGAGATTTCAAATATCGGTTCAGCATCCCTTTAAGGCAAATTCGTTTCTGCGTGCACATATGGGTGTGAGACGATCTTACGATCCGTTTTTTCTCTTTGAGGTAAATTCACACGGCGGATAAATCTCGGGAACTAGGTCCGAGGACACAGGAACATATACGTGTCGAGTGACTTCAAAGTCATGACGGACAAGTTCGCAGTCTATAAAAATTATGATTACTGTGGACCGAAGATAGGACTGCAAATCCGAGCTCTTTGCTTTGATTGCTGTTTTTGCTGCGTGTACTACAAAGGACGTTCAGAACCACTTATAGTTGGGAATTTGGGCACATAGCCTTGGTGTTACACCAAGCTAATATATAACCGTCACGCAGCGCTCGTTTCATTGGATTCGCCTTTTACTGGTGTTTGATCACTCTCGCATTAAAAGTGACAAGAGATTAAGGGTCCCTGCGATGTAGCCGCGCTATTCTTTAATTTCGCTAGTAGAACATTTCGCACAACTAGCGTCATCTAATGGACGAGCGCCGCAGCTGTCTTAAAATGAAAACTCTGAACCCAATACACCATTTTCAGCCATGCCGGTTCGAGGGGTTTGGGACAGAGAACGTGCGAGCACACCCCGAGCGCTGGCACAAGCAAGTGGCGTGCACGGGCTCGCTCAAAACCATGTGCTTTGTCGCTCGTGAGCTCATAAATCCCGAATATGTGCTTTCATTATAGAAGTCTAATGGCGCCGTCATCTTGAATGTCGTCACTTCCGGTATATCCGAAAGCTTTGTTTTGCCATCGCCACGTCAATAGGAGGCACTCAGGATATAAGCGTAACCGTCACCCATTGTCGTTTTGTCTCACCTCTATTTTTTTTGCTATTTTCAAGTTGAAATGTTTTGCTCTTTTTTCCTCGCCCATACTGGACATGTCTGCCGGGTGGCTGAGAACAAGAGTAAACGAAAAAGGTGGTCTACCCCACCTTGTTCTTAAATCGTCGATTCGAGATGTTTGGACAGAGAACACGCGCTTACATCAAGCGTTGGCACAAAACTGTTGCTTAAAAGCATGTCATGGTTACTCTGAATTCAGAAAACGCGAACATGTATTTTCATAGCAAAGTTTCTGGATCCGTGATTTCAAAAAGGGTGGATAACGAAGAAATTGGATTTTCCGAAGAAATATGACAAATTCCAAAGTCTAGCGAGCGTATAACCGACCACGCTAGTGTGTTTTGCTCTGGACGAGAAGTTAAGCACCAAACGGACGATAGTCAGAAAAGATACAACTAAAAAAAGTAAACGGCTCAGCAAAAGAATCACACAAGCATTTTTCCGTAATCGATTCCCGGCGCCTTCAAGGACTATATTGGGGACCATGTTATGCAATAAAAGCTATTGACAAACATGCTCTCAAGTACACTAGAAGCCGACTAAAACGGTTTACGCGCACCCTTTATTTATTTTGTATTCATGTTTTTTCTTAATGCCGCATTTAGTTGTGCTTTGGTTATCCAAGATGGGACGTGTAAATCGCGCTTTTAAGACCTAGATATTCTTGGTCCGACTCTAGGAGTAGGCCCCGGACTAACTTTAAGACGTTCGTTTGCGTGACGCTCAAGAATTATCTGGTTGGCAGACACATTCCTTAGGTGCTACACCATGTACCTGGGTTTCGAATGCTGTTTTATTCAAGAACATTGGAGGATATCACACTAGAGAAAAGGTGATGTCTTGAATTTTGTAGGAACTTGTTTACGGACAAAATGCGCCGATTAAATACACCTTCAGTAACTTCATTTCTAAAACGGGCTTGCTAGAAACAACGCCTAGTGGAATTTGCTTGGCTAATTTAAAGTGATTCTAAAGTTTTCCATGCTCGCGCCTTCAGTGCGGTAAATGCGAGCGCGTGCTTGCACAAGCTAGAAAATACCAACCAAGTAAGCTCTCCGAAATTGCTCCAAATTCACCATGTGGATTTCCCACAAGGCTGTAAAAGAACGCCTGCCGAAAGAACGCCTGCTTGAGTCTCGACTTCACTTCCCGCTCCGCTCATGTGATAGCTTAGGCAGTGTTTTATTTAACCCAACCTTAGCTAAGATGTTTTTTTCCTAGCAAGCAGGCCCAGATGATTAAACTCTCAGTTAATATCAAGGAGAGGCATCTTCAGCAATTTCCTAGGAAGTAAACTCAATATTTGCATATCCCACCAATTTGCGATATAAGTGCATAAACCCAATCACCGACTCACTGCGGAGTGCCCATGCCTTTCGCTGCTGCAATCCACGGAACGTCTTGAGCAGGGCGGCAGAGCAATCTCCCGACACCTCGGGTCTTGTGATCACATCCGAAATGAGAGGCAGGAACTTTTGCACGACCACCTTCAGGATCTCGTTCGTGTCCTCCTCGTAGTTTCGTGTGAAGCTCTCTTCATCCTGCGCTTCTGAGCGTCGCACCGTGTACGGCGTTGCCGCTATCAGCAACGCTAGCGAAACCCACCAGCCCGAGAAGCCCATGGCGGAACAAAAACCCTTACAACTTCGGCGGCACGCTATATAATACTTCAAGACTGGGGCGTCTCGGCAACTGTGACGTTTGAGCCAAGAGAGGGAAGGTAGTATTTTCGAGACTGACGAAATTGATTCCAGCTGCTCAAGGTGTTACTCGGTTTAAGAGAGGGAACGATACATTCAAATGGAGAGAGTGATAAGTCACTCTCCTTTACTTGGTCTTCCGCCTCTGGTAGTGACGACACTCCGGGTTTAACCCCAGAGCCAGTCTTTTCGAGAATGAAAAGTTTGACTCTGAGTAAATCTCACTTCAGAGAGCACGTAATGATCCGGTATTCCGCGGATTGTGTTTCTGTGTGAAGGACGTACGGACGCCACGGTAGTACGGCGTAAATAATCTTTCAGCCTAATCGTACACATCAATGCTTCTGGCGAGGACATTTAAGAGAGTGGAGCGTGTGGCCTTCGTCTTGGGATTAAAAGCGTGTTTTGCTTTTGTCGCTTGTTTTTTCTTTCCCGTTGCCTTGAGCCAGAGAACATACGGGTCAGGCGTCAAAAGAAAATAAACGCGTGCTTTAGGTTCAACGGCAGGTCATGCAGCGCTTTGTAGCAGCCGCCTGCTGACCGTGAATTGCATTGAACGCATGCCACGCATTTTGAAACATGAAGCGTTTTTTGTTTGTTTTTTACGTATTCACCTGGGTTAATTTATTTATTAATCGAGGTATAGAACGTGTTCGGGTGTCGGTTGCCATGTTGAAATATGACGTATCGGTGTTGGGCCAGACATGTACGTAACGTGTTACTAGTAACGAGTTACTTCTACCTAGTTACTTTTCTTCGGTAACGAGTAACGTATTTAGTTACTTTTTAGAAAAGAAACGAGTAACGTACTTAGTCACTTTTAAGGCCCAGTAAGGAGTAACGGTATTTCGTTACATTTGAGGAATATCGTGTTCAACACAGTGTAAACTGTCTCGTTTTAATTCTAACCTGAGTATGCTTCTCTTGCGACAAAGGCGGATGGTAACCTCGAAATACAACTAAATAGTATATTAGTATGGCAACGTTAATCGCTGAATATAGAATCGTGTACAGACCGAATGTAAACCCGGAGGTAGCCAACGTGGGAAGGCACTGAACCCATTGTCAACTTCAAACTTTAGAAGCAGAGAGAACGAAGGATGGAGGGGAATCCCAGATTCACCAGTTCTTCCTGAAGCACAACACTGCCGTTGATTTGAGCGCGTCCGTAGAACGACTCTTTGGCGTCGCCGGAGATGTATTCTCAATGAAGCGGGGGAAAATAGCTGATAAAAATTACGACATACAGCTACTGCTTAAGTGCAATGACTGCTGAAAAGAATAATAAACCATGAAACAAAAGCAGTTGTGCCTTTGGTCGTCAAAGTAACGGGAAACGTAACTCGCAACCTTTGATGTAAGGTAACGCGTCCCTTTTGAGTATCGGTAACGAGTAACGTATTTAGTTACTTTTTGAGTTAGTAACGATTAACTGTATTTAGTTACATTCTTTGGTGACGTGAACATGTCTGCGTTGGGCAACAAAAACTAAATTGTTAACTAAGACAAAAAGGTATATCCAAGGAAAAAGGAAAACTATTTGCATGAACCTGCTGAATTTTAGCGTCTTCCAGTTGACAAGTGAAGTCATTTGCTATTTTTCCCCAACTCAGCTACGTGAGAATTCAGTATTGGCCGCCAGGAACAAAAGCAGTCTAAAGCAATGAATCATATTGAGTGTCTGGGTTTTCGCACAGGACAATCGCCGGTGCAGTAAGCTGACTTAAAATAAATTTTCTTTATCATTGTACTAAACCACGAGAGCAGAGAACGTGTCATGCGTGCATAAAGCACGCGTCGTAATTTGTTATGCTTACGGCAAGCTTTGCGTGGTGTTGGATGCGTTCCACACACGACACACAATTCTGCTCCGCGGGTTTATGAGTAGGATCAAGACAAGTGTAATTGTTTTTAGCGGTGAAGTATGTGAGAAGTTAAGGAGGAGGTTCCATGGGTTGTTCTTCTTCTGAGGGTGCGTGTAGAACTTTGAGTTCTTAGTGCACTTGGATTGCGAGGGCCACCTTGTGGTAACTGAAGCAATTGCAAGGGGAGGCTTATCGCGCCGGTTACGCTATCTATTGGTTGCTGTGCAAAGTCTTGACGTCATTCGCCCGTTGCTCTACCTTTTGGTGCAATACAATTAATCCCGTGACATCACAAGATCACGCGGGTTTGAGCAAACTTTTGCACAAAATTTATGTTTACCATAAAAACAACAAGAGAATCATTTTCCATCGCAGGCGATGTGCACTAAATGTTCCACCAGTTACGATGTTTCTGCCCATAGGGCAGAAGAAGTTGGCGAAAGTAATGTCGCAACATCGTCGACATTGGTGTTAACGTTAATTACTGTCGTGTTTTCGCCGAATTTCGACGGAGTGGATTGCATAAACGTATTTTATTATCCTAGCGTCATTGCCTCCTGCTTGCTCAGTGGCTCTGCCTACGTTTTCAGTTTTTTTAGACCACAGATAAACGAGTCAGACATTTGTTTTTAATGTAATTTCATAGGTCCGTGTTTCAGTTCGTTTACACATAAATATTCGACAGGTAGCCAGTTATCTTAGTTATGATAAAGAACATATTCCTACTTAAAACAAATCACGAAGAAAGTACAATATTATAATTGAAATTTATAGTTTCAAAATATTTGGGTTAGAAGGAATATGAAACCAGAAACGCAAAGACGTTTTGACCCTGATAAGCGGGGACAGAAAGAATGTAAATTAATCTTTTGGAGATTAATGCAGGGTGGTTCATTCTGACTCCACTCTAACTAACTTACCTTTATAAATATTTTAACTTCCCAAACACTTGCAGGTCACAAAAGTCTATTTGGAAAGGTAATAATATTGATGACACTTCAGCTGCCACTCAGGTGTATTTCAGAATTAATGCTTTCTTTCTATCATCTAAATGGGCAAACATTTTTATTTATTTCAGAATCCCTAAGGCCCCAGAGGGCATTACATAGGGTGTTAGGTAAAATCAGTCAAATAGATACACGACACAAAGCAACAATGCTATACGAAAACAGGTAAAACCCACTATGACTCATCATTAGAACATATATTCAGAAACAGTAACCAAAAAGTCAGGTGGTGTACTTCAATATATTCAGTGATACATTTGCTTCGACACATTGCTGGTACATTGCTTCGATATTCGTTTGTAAGGATTTATTGATAACTCGGAGCCCTGGTTAGGATTTACACTCCAACAAAATATGCTCGGTTGTCCATTCATTGCAACCACATGTCCTTGATCACTGTCACTGAAAACACAGCATTGATACGAGCGCCTTGTTTCTGGATATTTTGCGTTTTTTTTTTACATCAAACAATGTCCATAGTATGAAATTCATCACTCTTGCACTAAAGCAGCAATTTTATTTTCGGGGTGTTATACCCCACCAAAAACACTGACAAAAAATTTCACAAAACATTAGAAGAAAAGCACAAGAACCAAATTAACTTCTGATATTAAGTTGATAAATTACGTCTAGCAACTGTACTGACTTTGGAAGATTACACTTGAAATAAGTAATTGGGCATTGCTCTAGATATGCTGGCACGACTGTACACATCAAGAAAGAACATCTTAATTCTTGACTGTCGAAACAAACAAGGCTGTTTTATATAACGGTGAAAAGCTCAAAAGAAAACTGGAAATTAGAAATCGGGTGAGCAACATAGTGTTAACTAAAGAAAGAGAGCATTTCCCAGCATTGCAGGGTGATGATAATAATGACAGGTCGTGCCAGCATTAAAATCATGATCCTCAAGCGCTGATCATAATATTACGTAATATCTCTCAAGGACTCAAATGACTACCTAACATGTCTCACAAATTTATCTCTTCCAAAAGATTTGCTTTCTCACTTTGCACTTCTCTTCGTGGAATCCAGTTTCGAATATATTTTGTGCAGCAAACTTCGCAAACTTAGCAGAAAGTATTCACCAATGTGTTTCTTTTAAATACTGTGGCACTGAAGGAGGTCGTTCAGGTGGTTCTTAAGGTATTCCTACCGGAATGTGTCAAAGTATATCTGTAAGGTCACCAGTTTCTTTTAGTTGCACTGGAAGAATGCTTTAGTATTTTCCAGCAGAATAAAGCATGGAGCCGAAACCGCGAAAAGGGAATTTTTTTCCTTGGCTCCTGTGTAAAACTTGAGGGTCGTCAGCTCTGAATGTTTCTTTTTGTTCTTTCACATAAGGCAGGCTGTGCAAGATGAACACAAGAAGTGTCTCTTTGTCGTATTTCGTGCAGAATACCCTGCAACGTAATGGAAGAATGATTTATCTTTTTCAGTGATTGATTTTAAAAGGCAGTCAGGAAGTTCGGAATCGTCATCACTTGCTCTCGTTTGCTGTTTTGGCTTTTTCTTGATGTCGCTTAGATATTCTGCGGGGTCTTTATCATTTCTTCCAGACTTGTATGAAGCTAAGTGGCGGATTGTTATTACTGGAAATGACGCTTAAAGGTCCAAAGCCCGTAACACAGGCTTTTTTTTACGAATTAAGTTGAAGTTATTTTTTAGAGAGTCCTGTGTTGTACCACTAATAAAATGAAATTTGAATTCCCATGTTTGCAGGTACAGCTGTTGAAGCTTGAGGGAAGACTTAATTGTGATTATCATGGCAGCCTTACATCGCTTGAAGCAATCCCTCTGTCCTTGCTTGTGAATCGACACCCTTGAAAATATTTTCCCAACTTCTTCGAGGAAAGTTACCGCTTCTTCTTGCTTGGTAGGATAGAGCTCACTCATCGCAAGTTTTATGGCGCGCGGGGTCATCAGCGAGAACCATTTGAAAACTTGCTCCAGGAACTAGGCTGTTGTTAAAGAAGTGCGGAAACGAAAACGGGTCCAGCGCTCATTTTTTACCTTTAATGCTTTGCATGATGCAGCATTAGCTCAAAAATACAAGTTTTTGGTTGAAAGGCACAAAAAAACGCATTTTAAAGCTGATTAAACGATCTTTTAATGTGCACCTGGTGGATGCATGTGGAATTTATTTGGGAAGTAACCTAGCAACGTTGCGGAACTTGCTACGTAGTCATGACGTAGCAAGTTCCATCGGAGCAGGGCCGCTCTTTGGAATTCAACATTTTCCTTCATAGCTTTCCTCCCCAACCCACAAATCCGGCATTGTACCAAACAGTTCAAGAACACGGACCCTCATTTGTGAACCCGGACACAGCCATCCTCCCCCTAGAATTTGCACCTGTCAGGATTATGTGTCTGAACATATTTAAAATAAAACACTCCGTTGCTCAAAATTTTGACAAAAGTTGATTTTCCCAGCCCGTTCACCCCTAAGCTGACAGTGCTGTGGAAGCTACGTACTCCTTGGGCCAGCCACACGCTCGGCACCTCACGGGTGCTTCGAACGGCTCGGTTGTAACGCGTTGCCGCTATTGACACCACCACAACGCTGACAACGCCACCAACGCAAAGCTCATAACCACGCCAGCCTTGCTACGTCAGGAATGCGGGAATCGTTTTTTTTAGTCTTTGTTTGCGCCGGATATCCCATGACGCAGCGCGATCTCCGTTCGCTTCTCTTACAGCGGTTGCTCGAGTGCTCCGTTTAGAGCGAAACATATAGCCAGTCGTTCAAAAAACAAACGTGCGATTTTCATTTACGGTTATTATCTGTCATGCTTGACTCACTTACGAATGAAATTTGAATATTTCACTTTTCGTTTCGGTACTCCTTTAAGGCTTCCTCGCTCATCATTTCTTTTTGTACAATATACCTTATCGCGAAACCAACTGCATCATTCAAGAAGGCATTAGCACCCCTCACATCCATCTTGTCGAAATGCGATGGCTTCAGGTGCTTATCTTTGATGTGTGGAGCCAGCATGAGGTCGTGCTGAGAGTCGATTGACACGAGCTTCTGCACATGCTCTAGTGAAACCTTTAAATATGAAAAATACCATGGATTAGCTGAGCATCTCATTTAATATTTTTTTTTCTTAAGGCTCTCTCGCGTATTAGATTAGGATAGGGTGGATGATATGATGACATTTGTTAACAAAAAGTGGCGTGTCAAAGATTCAAACTATTTTTCAGTTGCTTCCTATTACTAATAGTAATTGCGTGGTGGCAGCTCGAACATGTTGAAATAACGGTTAAAAATTCGGGTTTAGCCAAGTGGTCATAGTGAAGTTTAATAAGTGGGTATTTGCACCTGTCCGGATTATGTGTCTGAACATATTTAAAATAAAACACTCAGTTGGATAGCAGGTTGCACTTTTCTTGAAGATCAGCTGGGAGGATAAAGTGTCGTCCTTCGGTAAGGTAACCCCGAATATCCTTGAGTAGGTGTGGGGCATCCGCCAAAAAATGAAGTTGCCGTCTTGTCCCCCCAGAACATGGATGTTTGCACAACACCACTTTAGAATGAAAATGTGATGCTGTAATGCCGGGAAGTCGCCAGATAGACATGAATTATCTGGCCCATGCCAGAAATGACAACATCGATGTTCTTGTCGATTTCTTCGCTCTGTTGGATGATTTTAAGCAGAACTTTCTTCACTTCCTGCGGATGAAACTGCCTGCAAGCATAAAAACTTAAATTCTTTGCCTATCGGGCCAGTAATGTTTACCAAACAAAAAGTATACACAAATCTCTTTACCCAAATGAGTAACTCTAGAAAGAAAATAAATCTATTGCATTAAAACAGCCTATACATATAATGTTCTGAGTGTATCCTAGGAAGTGGGAACATAAATATAAGTTTACAAAACAATACTAACTGAAATACAGAAATTAAGCCTTAAGAAACAGACAAGCGTGTCTTGTCATTGATGCGTAAAACAGAATTGAATGTTTTTTTTATTTCCATTCATATAGCATAATATAGTGCACACTCATGGCAAATTGTTTCTTTTTTGTGAGCTGGCTTGGTTGTTAGAGGAATGTAGAACTGACATTGGAGTTTCTTTGAAATGCGTGAATCCGAACCAAGGTACGAATTCAAGCAACAGGATTAACGCTCGGAGCCATTCTTTTGTGTATATATACATGTGAAATGGTAGCCAATCACTTGTTTTGATCTTGACGACATACCCCGCCAACGTGAACGCCAATGCGTGTGAGGCAAATGTCGTGTCATGCGGCATCAGGGCCAGGTTTAACCGTAGAGAATTCGACAAATTTATAGGATGGTTGATCAAACTCGAAGCCTACAAAAATGTAAAACACGCAGAAATAAACCATAAGTGAATAGGGTGTTGGCAAACAAAGTTGTTTCAACTAATTAGAAGAAGTATATGTACAGCAGTAAAGGAGGACAACCAGAAACGCAAAATGTGTGAAAGAGTCTTGTTACAAAGGTTTTCATTCAGCAGTAAAAAAGTAAAGGTGCTGTATTTTGGGTTGAAGCGATTTTGCTGTATGTGCCCCTGTTCCCAAAACGTTTAAGACTCAAAAGGTAAAATCCAAAACAAATTTGAAGACTGCATGTCAGATACAGCAACAATGTCCAGGAATGCAGTAACAACTTTGCAAAAATTTGACTGTTTAGTTGGGGTATGGATATAAAATGTGTAAATAACTGTTCGACCTTCACAGAATTTGACTGCATTTTGACAAGGCAACGGGTAAGTTGTAACCGAGCTTTCGGATGCACGTCAAAAGGAACCCAGGTGGTCGAAATTAATTCTCATTCTTCCGTTGTGGCGTGCCAAAAGCTCTTCCTTGGTATGGCACGTAAGCCCCCAAATGTACATTTTTATTTGACAAGGCGGATTTGCACATAAAATATTTGGGATGGATTTCATTGCCAACGATTTTGACATATCTACATTGTGCAGTGAATATAAAGGTGTTTGTAAAATTAAGGAGCAGATACCCTTAATATACATGTTATCTGCATTTCCTCTATGAGGAGGGCTGCATGTCGCTCTTGGATGTGGATTGTCCCTACTCTTTTGCCAATAATGGCAGGAGTTTTGTCAAAATACCTAAGGATACGAACAAATATTGTATTTTTGTTGTATAACTGACATGAACGTCATTCTACCAAACTTTCGTTGCAATGATTAGTTTCTAAAATTAATAATGGGAAGTGAAAACTAACTAAGCCAAATATGATTGCATGTAATGTAAAATATTGATTGCTCTTGAAGATCGACGTTTCTTGAACCGGCTCCATAGGCTCATGTAAAGGTATGCAATGTGTGCTTTAGTTGTATTAATTGCCCAGTAACTCGAAGCATATAACTGAACAGTGTATCTTATTCAGTGAATTCCTTGCATTAATCAATAAATTCTCTGGGTCTTGCCGTTGCCTCCATTAGCAACTAAATTTTGATAACTTAGATATTTAGAAACGTTAACACTGCAGTTTCAAGTCATAAAAATAATTTGGGTGTGTAAATATTTATGCCGCGTAAAGTTGGTCAGCCACTCGATGAGGTGACGGGTCTCCGCTTTGGATAAGCAATTTAGCCAGTGCAGTACAACTGTTAGCCTGGTGTTTGTAACGTGCATCACGGAGTAGTGATACACGAAAGCGTGCCGGTACGATTTTCATTCAGATCGAAACGGGAAGATCTGGGGATTGAGCCAAGGATCCCTGGCTTCTGCAGGGCGAACTTTCGTTTCATGTGATGCAAACTAAGACGCACTAATCAAGTCACATGCTCAGAATAAAACCAGCGTATAGTCAATGCGTGACAAGCAGTGCGGTATCGTACACGCCCGTAGGAAATATGATACAGTAATATGACGAGATAATTTTACGGCGAGCTAGCGGCAAGTCTGTACAGTATCGGTCGATTAAGTTTTTTACTGCTACGCATACAATATACCTTTTTCTCAGTGGGAAAAAAGAGTTCTCCGTGGCTTGTGAAGGAAGATCGAAGGCATTTCGCGGTAGCATGCGTTTGCCGCCGTTTCGGTGTCCAGAGAACTAATCTTCGGCAAAATGATCCTACAAAAATCACAGTTTGTGTTCAATCAGTTCTTAAAACTGCTACATTCATTGTCGCAACATTATAACTTACCGCGCCCAGCCGAGTACAAGAGGTGGGAGTGAAGCGCTTTCTACTGACCCAAGACACCCACAAACGTCGTCATTTGCTTTGTTTCTCGTCCTCCGTAATGCCGAAGAGCTATTTTCTAGCCTCTTAGCTGTCATAACACCCAAAAGCGCAGTATACTGGCATCTGGGTCCCTTTCGAAAACTCGAAATGTTGCAAAAAGAATGGTCGCCGATACCACGCCGCGAAGACTGGAACCTTTTCTGAAAGCGCAGACGGTGCCCGCGTGATTGCCATGAGACAATAGAGACGTTGATTGTCGGCGGAGTCAAACATCAAGCAATAGCGTTACTCTGATTCCTACGGGAACCTTCTACAGTGGCGCTAGACCGGGCGGGGTCAGACTTGGTCCCTCTCTTTACGCTCTTTTTCACCTCTAACGCCCAGCAAAGTTGTCGAGGTGTTGATCGCACGGAGCGGTATTATATATTTTTCGAAATTAAGTCTGGCAACTTTTATTCCTATAATTGTCTCAGTGTATGGCATATGTACCAAGCTAATGGCGGCCTGAGGCTGACAAAGGAAGAGGTTGGGGACAGCACCAAGCGGAGGATATACGAGGCTTTAGGTTCCGGAGGTCGGTACAACGTTCCGACCTCCGGAACCGGTTCCGAAGGTCAGTATGCGTCACACGAATTAGATGCAACCGCTACGTAAACGTTTATCTCGGAGTGTTGTCCAAACAACCTCTTAGCACTAGTTTGGAGCCTTTGAACCGCAAAAATTTAATCAAGGGGCTTACCGGTTGCTGCTTCGTACTCGTGAGTTTCTTATGTTCATGCAATTGAAACCGAAACAAATCAAGAAAGAGTTATGACGTGATCAAAGTGCCAACTGTAGTCTTTCTGCGCGTGCGAGAACCCCGCTGCAGGTCTGAGTGAGTGGAGCACGAGACGGCACGAGCTGTCTCGTGCGCTCGCACCTGCTCCATGTGAACTACCATAGCATCCTTTATTTTATAAAGCATGTCAAAGTGCGAAAGAACGTGGCCGCTGGATAGGAGAAAGGAGATCAGAGAAGAAGGCGCGCGCAGGGGCTCTCTCGTGCAGCGCCGAACAATGCCCCAGCGGTAAAATCCGGAAACATAAACGAGCTCTTTTAATTCGAAAGCATTAACTGTTCCATGGAGCGGAGCCAGCGGCGTCTGTAACCACGAACAATGCGAAGAACTAGCGGCGTCTGTAACCACGAAATAAATTCCCAGAAGCCGGCGGCGTCTGCAACCGCTGTAACCGCTGAAAACTTGAAAGAAATTCCCAGGAGCCGGTGACGTCTGCAACCGCTGTAACCGCGAGAAACGTGGAAGAAACTCCTAGCGGGACGGCTCCTATATAGCCATTCGCCGGGACGCGTATAGTTCTAAGGAACGCCACCCCAAACTGAAGCCCTCTTCCTGGCGCTCCGGCCCGCACGCCAGGAAGGAGCGCTCTCGGCCGTCGCCGGAGGGGGAAGGGGGAGGGAAGGGGGTGGGGGGGGGGGTTCCGAATGCTTCTGCTCTTTTCGGCGCCGAGGAACATCGCGTCACCTGAGGCATCTATATCGTCGGCGGCCGCAACCTCAGCAGTAGCAAAATGTGGCCGTCCACGCCAGTACATCGCTGACGAACTAAGGGAGGCGGAGAACATTCATGCTTTCCCATTCACAACTCATAAATAATAAATGTCCTCGGATTTTTTTTTCAGGAAGGGAGGACATTTTGCGTTAACCCTCCTCTATGCCGCCCTCTCCCGTTTGCCCACGCGCCGTTAGCCTCTTTTTTTTTCTCAGGTGCAGTCTGTTGTTGTTTCGAGTGGGGGCCACCGTGCGCATTTTTGGCGCTGGCTGAAGGGTTATACTGTAGAAGTGACTCTGCGCTACGATTTGGGTAACCGTTCGTCGCTGCTCCTAGATTTTGTCAGGCGGCCGCGCGCTCAATGGCTCCGTCGTGGAATCGGCAGGCTTTCTAGAATAAAGAAGGCTCTGGAACAACAGTTATGGCGGCGTCTTGCATGCGTGGGAAGCTTAGAGAGATTGGTGTATTTTATTTTTATTATTGGAGTTGCGAGGAATGTGAGACTGTAAATTCGACGGTGTTTGTATAAATACGCGATTATTTCAAGCTTCCATCATGCTTTTTACAGACGCTACTGAAAATGTCGCTGGCAATTGATAATCCTGATCTTGACGTCCCAAATGGGAATCATTTGAGAGAGCCACCAAAACATCTCGTTGCCTTATATGCCTATGTTTTCAGCGGAAACATCTGTAAACCGAAAACCTAAACCCCCAAAAAGATTGCACATGCGTCGCTTTGTTTTGATTTTTTACCTCAAATCTTTTACACTGATCAGGTGTGCGCGTGGACAACGTGTACAACAATTTCAACGTTATTCTTTGTGCTTAGATAATTTTTGCAAAATGTCGATTGTAAGACATCTTTGAAGGGGGATTTATCTTCTAACCCACAACTTATCGTGAATATTCTAAAATACTGAATCGCAATATCTTTCCGCATTTTAAACATAAAAACAAGGGTGGAGCTTTTGTTCAATTTTAACGCTTCCGAAAGTGCGAGGTATCGTTGGGAATGTTGAACGAACACTATTCTCACTCGCCGGATAAATATTCCTGTACTTATTGATTATTAGTGCGCTCACTACTGATTCCGTCCCTGAAAAAAGGCTCCGGCATTAGCATAGGAAGACGCCCTTTGGATCTATCCAGTAGACGTGTCAATTCCTTGATACTTCTCTTACCTTACAATATGTATAAGTAAACTACATGGATATTGCTTCTAATCAATACAAACGTGTATTTCTTAATATTCTAGGTGACTGGTAATTACTTGAATAGCGACATCGCCGCGTTTTTATCGTCTTGTTTATAGGAATGTAGTGGTGAAATTAATATATACAATTGGAAAACAACAAGATGATTCGAAACAATCTCCAAAGAAATAAGAAAAGAGAAGAGTGAAAATCTAGGAGCCAAATAATGGCATTCACGATCATCAACATTGCCTCTGCGTCCCCTGTAATCTTCATATCTTTCTTTTTTCGCTTGCAAGGTAAGGTAAAGGAGCAAAATTATGCACCTAGAGAGATAGGAGGATACGAGGGCGCGGGTGTGTCAGAACGCCGAGCTTTGACTGTAATGATGAGTGAGTAGACCTAAAGCTGGAAGACAAGGTGAATAAACAGGCGAGCCGGTTAGCGTTTCACACGATTTTATCCAGAGAACCTTGTCGTTCGTCGTCTCCTGTTCGAGTCATGTGTAACGGAAACTAGCTGTCTTTGTCCCTACTCACTGTTCGAAGGCGTTCGGATCTGAACACGGAGCACTTGACGCCGGCGTTTGGCAATCGGACGCGCTCGAAATGTCGGTAGAGGCTGGTAGGGAAAAAAGCAGCTAGCTTTGCCTCTACCCACTAATCCTTCCAACCAGTGCTCGGCGTTCTAACGTCAATGCGCGCTCTCGTTTCCTCCTCTCTCGGGTTCTCGTCGCATAGTCATCGGCAGAATAGGAGCAGAAGGGAGATCCTTTAGTTTACCGCCTACAGCGTGGCCCTCCTGTCTTCGATGATGCTGAAACGTCTCGCGAGCCTCAAGCGTGCACGCACAGCCAGCACTGCGGAAGGCAACGAGCTTAAGTAAGAAGGCTCTTAAAAATTCTCCCGTGCCTAATTCGCTTCAGAGGACTCTGTCTTACAAAATTTTACCAAATAATGGAGTGAGGTATATCTCAGCGAGATCAAAGCTAAATATTCTATCTTATTAAATTGTTCATGACGGGGTTGTCCTCGCTCTCGTCTTCCCTTTCTATTGTGTTTGGGTCCGGACATTAAGCTCGGAGAGCCACAAGCCTGCTTTCAATCCAATACAGGAAGCAAGAAGACGCAAACCGTCAAGCCCTTACTTAATACCAGTGTGCGTGACCCTCTCATGCGACGAAGTATTAGTGCGGTACAATAGTTCTCCGATCTGAATGACTCGGCTTCCAAAAGCAGCTAGACCCCTCATCATAATTACTAAACAAACACACCCTGAAAATGCCTGTTTTGCGATTCTTAATTGGACTCAGAACGCGGCTATTAACCAAGTGACAATTTCAGAACAATTTGCGTCCAAATCACCGTCCCCTCTGTGCCGTAATGAGTAGACGTTCTTTGAAAACAATTTAAGGTGTGTATTTCTCTCTCTTTCCTTAGTATAGCTGGATTGCCACATCTCTTTTCGTATCCCCATAACGTAAATACAAAACAACCCCAAGCACCTACACCTCATCTTTTTTTTTTTTAGAGAGAAAAAACGTTTTTTTTTTTTAATTTTGGTTTAGAATTTTTTTAGTAAAAAAAAATGCAAAAGCACTGAATGTTGTTTTTTTTATTTAACGAGCATCATTTTCTATTAATATTATATGCAGTGTGTCATGTGGTAAAAGAATCGGGAACGTAAAAATGACTTATTTTTCTTCATTCAAACCCCTCTTCTTTAGAGGGCACTGCATAATTTTTTTTAAAGACATTCACTGGAAGAAATTGACCGTGAAAAGTCTCCGCTTCTATACAAGAACGATAAAATAATCAAGAGTGCAGGCGAACTGGTGTAAGTTGAGAATGACGGTAAAGCTGAGACTGAAAGGAAAGCGGAAAACACTAAGGAATATTAAAACGAACAAGCAACGACTGCTAGATTATTCTACTAATACACAGTTCCTACCCCTCTGTGCAGCCCCCATTCCTACACACCCGGGAGGGGGCAAAGGATGGGGAGTGTTGGCGCATCAGCGCACCGCTCCCCCCCTCCCCCCCCCCTCTTCGCGTCATTGGTCGCGCATGTTATGGCATCATACCATCCGCTGCGATCCGTTGTCCATTACTCTCTCCGATGACCTTGCTACGGTGCGACCAAAACGAGGAAGTAAAGTCTGTTGATGATTATTCCCATGTATCTCTTTAAAACCAAGACTTCGCAACCAGGGCCGGAGCTAGTCGTACTCACGGATTGTTTATTGGGGAACGCTCATTCCCGGTCGGTATGCACTACACGCCTCGGTCATTAAACGCATCACAGGAAGTATTCGTGACTTCTGTCGCTTAATGCACTTCAGACACATCATTACACATGGCACGTACGCTTGCGATATATGTGTGCAATCACCCACAGCATAGAGGCGTGACCGACATTTAAGGAGGAAAACCGCAGGACGCACTTGCGTCATTTGTACTTACGTGCGAACTTTGGCAAATATGTCGGCTACGTTGAGCCTTGACCGCACTCCCGCTACCGCGGTCGTGATACGTGCTGTATCTATATAAAGTTTCTTCCTAGTAAAAACCCGTTCATATATAGTACCGTTGGCTTACGTTGTGTTAATAGGGAGTTATAGTAGACCGTGTTTCCTCCTCCGCTAGCCCTCCGCTACGAAGAAATCGCCACTGCGCCTGCGCGCCGATGGCCTTGGCTGTAGAGTTCCGGGTAGCGGAGGGGCTTAGCGGAGCGGGAAACACGGTCTACTATAACTCGCTATTATAGAGAGTTTCGAGAACCGTTTCTGCACATTCGATACGGAACGATGGATGTCTTTTGCGGTAACACATGCGCAGTTCATACCGGAGGGCCCACCGTACCATATCGGATGTGCTAAAACGGTTCCCATAAACTCCCCATTATACAGGAGTTTGCGTCCGCGAGTCACCGGGCGTCGCTGCTGTCAACCAAGCGTGAGATTTGGTTCGTAGCTTTGCAGGCGACATAGGAAGCAAGGATTTTCCAGTCACTCAAGAGTGAGTTCTTACGTAACAAAAGAAAACGTGAGCGAACGTTCCTGCGCAAATGGGCCTTATAGACCATTGCCGAAAATCAGTCTGGCAACTTTGATTCCTATTATCATCGTATTGTATGGCTTCCATGCAACACTAATGGCGACCTCGTAGTGCCTGATAAAGGGAGAATTTTTAAGAGGTTCTCGAATGGAAGATTCGAGGCCTGCGAATTTAGGACGTTAGCATAATGCGACGCTCAAATTAGATAGAAGCACTTTGTCAGCGATCATTCCAGTGTCGGGTCCAGCCACACTTGTACACGTTACTCTCGGTTAAAAAGCTTTCAATTAGATTGCTCGATTACTTGAAAAGACTGAGCAATTGGCCCTTACTTGAAAACGTAACCGTTACTTTTCGGATTTCTATTTTCAAAGCCGTCACTTTCTGTCCGTCACTTTCACTTTCACTTTCCGTCACTTTTCGTCACTTTCCGGATTCCACATTTTGAAAACCTAGATTTTCTGCCAATTTGAAAACTGGCCCTTCGTACTCTCATACTGGTCTTTCCTACTGTCGAATCATAAGTACTCATCTTCTTAATCCACTAATTTAGGTAAACCATCCTCCTCAGAGACACATGGTTCGAGGATTTCTTGGTAGGAAACTTCTAGAAACAAGGGGCGCCATTAGAAAGAGCAGAAGTAAAAAAAATTGTTACAAGTAATTTTAGTAGTTCAAAAAGTTATCAGTTATCGATTACAAGTAAATTCATTACTTGTAATGAGTGTGTACAAGTCTGGGTCTACTTAACCACTTCACAGAATGTTGACTTGATGACAGGAATTTTATCAAGGTGCTTTTGGGTGGACCCTCCACACTGGCCAGTCTTTGTTTCACATCACTGAAACTGACACAAATTCAGAAGGAAGCCAATATGAGGTGAAGAACCCATTCTCGTCTGCCGTTGACGTGCGACAGTCGTGATGTCAGATTAAATACATTTCCATGACCGCCATTAGTACAACAAGAGTGAAACTGCCGTTTGAGCCACACGATGGCACTGAATCTTGAGAAGGGTCTATTAGTTTGAAGTTACCGTCAATAGACGTTCCCGGGAACTTCCAGGAGACCTCGCATTGAACGGAGCGGCGAGGGGAATTGTGGGGCTTTTGTGATGTACGCTCGGGACTACTCGGACACTTCGTAGGCCTATAGATATTCCCTCAAGAACTACGCAGTCTTAGGGTCGATCTGAAAAGAATGCAAAGTGGTTCACGAGAAGAAAAAAACACAAACAAGCTGGCAAGTCGATAACTGATGTAATTATAACCTTCAAAATCCAATACAATTGCTAATCTTATCATTTTTATTATGTACTTTGCGCACCCCACTTTAATTGCTGTATTTTCAGATCGACCTTTAAGAGGGCGTAGTTTTTCAAGGGGTCTATGTCCTGGAAGTGACACAATTCACTATCTGTTTTCGTTGTGAGTTTAGAGTACAGAAAAAATA
>JAZHYW010038940.1:0-61394 GCA_037355805.1 Ixodes ricinus | reverse complement strand
TCAACTCATTTATTAAATTAGTTGCTGACGAGTTTAGTTTTTCGTGTTATATGCTTTAATGCCGACACCTTGATATTTCAGTCTGACCTTAACAAAATTTCTAGTCGGTGCAACACGTGGAAAATGCGTTTAAATACTAATAAAAGCAAACTAATGCAAGTCTCCCGCTATGCTAACTGTCAAAACTACTCCACCTATAACATTGTAGGGACTGTGCTAGAACAAGTGACTTCCCACAAGTACGTAGATTTCCATATCACAGCTAACCTCTCCTGGCAAACGTATATCAACTATATTGCAAACAACACTAATCAAATGCTTGGGTATTTACGTCTAAACGTTTCTATGGTGCCTTCATCTTTAAAGCTTCTACTCCACAAAACTGTTGTCCGTTCCAAACTTGAGTGCCCTTCTTTGGTATGGTATCTATCCGAGCCTAATCTTTCTTACTAATAACCTAGAATCAGTTGAAAATCGTGGTGCACGTTTTTTTTTGTCTAACTACCATCGCGGATCATGTATTTAATTAACGAAAGCTACTTGAAACCTTCCTCATCTCGCACTACGCAGAAAGTGTCTTGACTAGCCCTTTTTCAGAGAAGTTATCATAAAAATGATTTACTGAAAAGCGAGCTGCTTTTAGGATTGCCATGCTTGTAAACCGGTGCAGACCAAAGTCACAAAATAGGTGTCCCTCACTGTCGCACTAACATGTAGGTTTTTCATTTATTCCTAAAACAAGCAACGAATGGAACCACCTGACCACCTCGTTCTCCACGTTAACAGATCCACACAATTTTAAATCTGCCATTGAAACATATTTTTTGTCTTATTAATACGTCTTTGGTTCTTTTATGTTGTTCTATTTCATATGTGCAGTTTTTATTTGTTTTATTTTTCATTACGACTCCCTCCTGTAACGCCCTCGGGCCTTGAAGGTATTGAAATAAATAAATAAATAAATAAATAAATAAATAAATAAATAAATAAATAAATAAATAAAAAGGAAGACACAGCTGATGGACATGTCCGCCATACACGTGTCGCGAGTGGATTCGCAGCGTGGTGAACACTTTTGGCGGCGACTTGTGCCGTTCCGAATGTGAAACAGGTTTGTGAGTTTATTTTCTTGCAAATTATGGAGAGAGCCAATCAGTGGGAAAACTGAAAAGATCCCAGCGAAAGCTCGTGATAGAATTATACCTGACACGCGATGTGCACAAAGAGGAATTCATCATTAGCCCTGGGCGGATTCTATTCTTCAAATCTATTGTGAGCATCGTAAGATAGTTCTTTTGTTTGTGATTGGCTGCCTCCGCGTTCTGCACAAAAGTAATCTCTAATTCCTTTCTGAGAGCCCTGACACTTCGCCCGACGCCGCGGGGAGCGACGAGTCTTGACGAGCTCGTTCAAATATCGCTACTATTTGTATTTCAATAATTCCTCGCATAATAATGCACATGTGACGCAAAATCATGGATTTCACAATGTTGACATGTGGGGTTTGCATGTTTTTGTCGAGCGCACCTAAAATGCTGTTTCGTTCGCGGAACATACGAGTCAAACTAATTTCTGTCGGAATGGTTCGTTAGCCAAGGCTTTTTGGTGGAGGCTTGATTTCATTTCATTTATTATGTCTCTCAGGGCCTGAAGGCATTACAGAGAGGAGTGGGGCACAGTAAATGAAACAAAGCAAATAACAACGAAAAGGCAAACGAAAATACACAAAATAACTACTAAACATCATTTAACACGTCAGTAATGGCGCATTACATGGAATAAAACAAATAACAATGAAAAGGCAAAAAATAGAAAAAAATTACTACTAAACATTATGTAACAGGTTAGTAAAGGCCATCTTAAATTTATCTGAGGCAGTGATTGTGACAATGGCTGCGGGAAGGCGGTTCCAGTCAATCGAGGTTTAAGGCACAAAAGAGGAATTAAATGTAGATGTGCTGCAAGTAGAAGGATCCCTACTTTTAATTGATGAAATTGCGTGATGATATGTAAAACGGTTCAGAAAATAGTCCTTGGCAGAGAGTAAGGTTAGAGTGATATATCTTATGGAAGAAGCATAGACGGGATGATATCTTTCGACTAAGAGAAAGAGTGGGCAAGGATAGAGATGCTTTCGTTAAAGTGGTGCTAGCTGAGCAATGATAGTTAGAAAGTATAAAACGGGCGAATTGGTTTTGAACGGATTCTACGGCAGATGCAACGGTGATACGAGTGTTCCAGATTGAGGCGGCATATTCAAGTTTAGGACGATTAAGGTTTTATGAACTAGAAGCTTTAATCAAAGGGGGCAAGAAAAAAGTTTCTTTTGATGTATTCTAATGATTGATTAGTATTTTTCGTGACATAGTCGACATGAATATTCCAGGACAAATAATTTGAAATTTGACCACCGAGGTATTACAGGAGGACACAGGAAGGAGGGAAGAGTTATTGATGGAGTAGGAAGGGCAAACGTTAATTTGACAAGAGACACAAATGGATTTACGTTTAGAGATGTTAAGTTCCATAAGCCAGTGGTTGCACCATTGGGTTACATTGTTAATATCGGTCTGAAGAGTGGAGATGTCGAAGTTGTTAAGGATTTCTTTGTAAATTACACAGTCGTCAGCAAAAAGGCTAATAGAAGAGGAGACACGCGTAGGGCGATCATTGATATAAATAAGAAATAGTAGTGGACCGAGTACAAAACCTTGTGGGACAACGGAGTTGACAGGCGAGTATGGAGAATTCGTTACGTTGGCGTGGACAAACTGAAGACGGTTCGTCAGAAAGGCGTCTATCCAAGCGGGAATATATGGGCAGATGTTAAGGCTACCAAGTTTATGGAGAAGAACGGCGTGAGGGACTATGTCAAACGCTTTGGAAATATCAAGGAATATGCAGTCGGTTCTGGAACGCTGGTCAAGTGTGACATGGAGATTATGAGTAAAGGTAAGAAGTTCGGTTTCGCATGAGTAAAACTTCCGAAAACCATCTTGTGATGTGTTAAGGAAAAAGTTAGAATCCAGAAAGTTTGCAAGTTGAGAGTAAATCACGTGTTCAAGGATTGTGCATGGTATACTCGTTATGGAAATGGGACGGTAGTTAGATGGATTTTGTTTATCGCCACCTTTGTGTACAGGAACCACCTTCGCCACCTTCCAATCCAATCGCAAGACACCATGTTGAAGTGACTGAGAAAACTCTTGGACAGGATAATGCTAGAATACATTTTAGTGTTTTTCAAAAAAATTTTGTTAATGTTATCAGTACCTACCGCAGAAGACATTTTTAGGTTATCAGTAATCTTAGGCATTCCTTCACTATCTACAACAACAGGACACATAGGCAAAAAATCACAGGCGGTACATACAAAGAAACAAGGACTAACTGGAATAGAGAAAGATTTAGTAAACACTTCATTTAAAACGAAAGAACACTGATCGTCGGATAATTCATCTCCATCAGCATCCCTAAGCGTTATATTGGAATAAAACGAGGGATTAATAACCTTCCAATATTGACGCGGGTTATTTAACAACAAGGAGGGTAACGTATTAATAAAATAATGGCATTTCGCACCTAGAAGTGCTTTTTTATACACACCAGCTGCAGTACGGTATGCTGACCATCGCTGTTCGTTGTCCGACAGCTTTGCAGCACGAAATATTCTTGTTTTTCTTGTTTGCTAGCCTTTTAAAAACACGTTATACCAAGGCGATTCAGGAGAGGACTAGATAGTGCGAAGTTGCACGTGCGCTTTCATGGGGTACGCAACTTGTTATTTAAATAAACACCAGTTATTCTCAACTGAGCGCTCATCGAAACAATCCAAGTAAAAATCAATAAAAACGCAAGGGTTCCTAATAATGGAATCAAAATCAGCTCGTGCGTAATCAGAAATTCCCTAATTACTTTCGACCTAAAGCATGTAGGTAGATCTAAGGAAAAATGCAATAGGAATGATAACTCAGACCTGGCAAATGAGTTAACGAAGAGATGAGCTCAGGCGATGTTGTTAAGATGAGGTATAAAACAGAATTCAGGTCGAAGCAGCAATACGCGTAGGTTGGTTAACCATTTGTGAGAAATTAAAATCAGTACACAAGTTCACGAATTCCTTGCACTCAGACGAGAAGGAACTAAGATGAGTAGACACATCTGACCAAACTATGAAAGGATAATTTAAATCATTTAAATTAAATTAAATTAAATTATAAAAATTAAATTAAATTTTTTAAATCAAATTTATTATTCAAATTAATTAAACACAGGCATGTGAGCCCAATTTCACAATATATACGGCGTTCTTTAATACACGTGATTTTGTGACAGCAGTACTGATCTTGTGTGTATCGAATTATGAAAAAAAAACGAATGTTAGGAATTTGATATTAGAATCGAATTATTCGAATAAGCATTATTCGATTTGAATTCGAAATTCGAATTTTCTTACAACCTTGCTTTCAAATAATTTGCGATAGATTGTATATAGAGTTGGGCGTATATCAACCTTTTTAAACCGACAAATCATTACCCTTTAATCCCATAAAGTTTCGATTAAAAAGCTCATGATATCTCAAAAGTGTCCGACACAGTTTAATAATGTAAACCCTGAGGCACAGATAAATATTATTCTTTCAATATGTCTCAAGGTTTCGACCATGATGTTTTCTAACTAGCTTGCCTGCATACTTTCGCTTTCTATACTATTATTTCATTATTGTTCTTGCTATGTCACCAATGGAACAATAAACAGCTTGTTTAAAGCTTGATGCTGCTCGGCCCAAAAAATCAAGAGACGAGGGATCGATAAAAATTGAATATTCATACATTTTGATATAAATCTTACAGTCACTCTGGATGGAAACTACAGGGAACGCTAAAGTACATTACCATTGAATAACAAGTAGCAAGCAGGCGTTACAACATTCTCCTCGAAATTTAACTTAGAGTACGGCGGATTAACCCGTTAAAAATGTTAATCGTGATTAAAACAGTAAGCAAGTAATCTGAAGGATAATCGTTCTTTTGCGCAGTCCTAATTGTGTGTTCCTTTTTGTCGCCATACAATCGTTTAAGTCCCCGACACTTATTCTCTAATGATCCTACCCATAAAAAATGCCGCATGGAGGCGCTGTTACATTGTGTGTTCCCACAAACGCCTGAGGACAAACAACCCAGTTTCTTTGTGTGTGTGTGGATAGAGAACCATATTCCCGGTATGACAGAAGAGGTCATGCTTTCTTTATGGGCTTGCGGAGAAGACGACGCAGCCCACGACGAAGCATGTTACGACAACTCTGTCGGTTACGCTGGGTTTCCTCAGTGGCGGCAAAGAAGAAGCGCCAGAGAGACTTGAAGACCACGAGACGCGGCAGCGGGAGGACATTCGCGCCAAGGAGGATGTGACAAACAGGCGGCTGGAAGTCTGGTGGCGCGACACGTGACATCGGAGGAAGGACACCGTGGAGCGGGCACAACTCCTATCTCAAGACATCGAAAGTGGAAGTGGCAGAGGAGCCCACTTCCTAGATTTAGAAACTAAAGTTCTGTGTTTACTCGCTACAAAAGGAAAGCCGAAGAAATCCAATTAAATCCTGTCGGCAGCTCTTTGTTTCTCTTAGAGCAGCCTTCGAACTTGACAGTGAAAGCAAAAACTTGGCAGCAAGAGCGGGATTTCCCGGCGGCGAAGGTTTGCTTTCCCTTGGGACCGGTAACGTACCACGTTTGAACGCTTAATCCCACATCAAATGCGGCTGAATATCGTTGTAAATTTCTTGCACGTACCGAAAGTAAATACGCGTTTCGAAGTGCGGAATATGAAAAGTTCAGCATGCTTTTTCGTTCTCCATTTCCGTACAAACGTTTTCTCAATGATCGCGTGTCAGTTTCTGCTTCCGGCGTTTTTCTATTTCAATTATTTTGACAGTCCTTTGCTTTCCAGTGGAATTTCATCACGCCTGACCAACATAGGGAGGGTACAGAGTATAAGAGGAATAAAATTTTATGAATGCAAACATCGCCTCCTGGATGTTCTTTGATCTTTTTTGTATTTCCGTTTGTTTAGACAATACATATTGTCTGCAGCATTAAGGCAAAAAACCAAACGGTTTGACCAGGCCTTAATGCCGGTATAAAACAGGAATCAGCAATTGATCACCGATGGCAGCGGAAGCAGAAAATAAAAAACGCTCCAACTAAGCACAGTATAGATGTTAGAAAAGAAGTTATTGGAAAACAAAAACAGCAACAACAACATTGCGATAACATAACAATAGGGTAAATAATAAGTTGACATTTCACTTATTTTTCTGATGATCTCGATTTTTTCTTTTTCAGAGATTCTTTTTAAAAAGATGCTCGTATTTGCTTGGTAAATGTATACTTGTGACGAGTGTGAATGAGGCTGAACGTGTTAAAATAATTTGAAATCTAATATGCTGATTTTTTTGTGGCCATATTTGGTATGGATTTTATGGAGTATAAATATACGCATGACGTGTGCTAGAATGATGTTCGGGCCGAATGCAGAGTGATGCGTGAATTGGTCTCGAAAGTTTACAGTACTGATAAATGTAGATTGGATGTTAATATGCGCATAATTAACGAAAGCACATTATTTTATATTCTTCGAAAAGCTGAAATGTGTGTGTGCCATAATCAATATTATTTATTAGACGCAGAACACTTTTTTGGTAGAGGGTGTAGAGTGTTATATCTGTATTTCTTGAACTGACCCCCGACAAGAACGCAGTTATATACCTTGGAGTATAGTGAGTATAATAAACTTGATACTTTGGCCAATCCAGTAATAACAGTTTTACAGAGGAAAGCAAGCCTATTGGTCTGAGAACTTTTGATCCTTATTGTGTTAACATCGGGCGTCCAATTCATGTGCTTGTTAAACGACACTCCAACTAACTTGTTGGTTATTTAAACTCTCAAGTTCGAAGTTTGTAAACGTTATTTCAATGTCCTTTGTAAGGACCTGGTTTACTAAAAAAAATATAACTAAATTAAGTTTTTTCGTACTTACAGTTTAGCCATTTACTGTCAACCAGGATGAGAGTGCACATTAATATATATTCATCGAAATTTCTAGCTGGTTAAGCATGGGTCCTGAAAAGAACGTATTCGTAACGTCCTCATTATAAAACCAAGTATTCGGTATATATGGAATGTTAGGTATATCATTCATATATATCAAAAAGAGAACAGGTCCCATTATTGACCCTTCCGGAACGCCATATTTATATAAAAGTAGAGGGTGGTTTTATGTGGTTATATACGTTGTATTTATTGCCTGCAGAATCTAAGGTGATTGCTGATAGGTTTATATGTAGTTCCCGTATATTATATGCATTAAGCTTTGAAAGAGGTATGTCATGTTTGATGGAATCAAAGGCTTTACGGATATCGATAAGGCAACCAGTCGTGAGAGTTGATTCCCAAAATTGTGAATTATCTTGTCACGAACGTGCCAAAGTGCGAGTTCAGTTGTTTTAGAGCGCAGCGCTTAGGCGCCCGTTTCCGGCTTGAGTGGCGTCGCCGTCGCCGTCGGCGTAACCGCGCGGTGCATGATGGGTAAATGATGATGGGTATATAAGTGTGTGTTTGTTCCTAATAAATTCAGTTGAGAGTGCGCCCTGTGTCGTTGTTATTCTACTCTTTGTCCGTGTTCCTTTGGCGCTTATTTCCCATGATGTACCAACTAGCCCACCTAGCATTTTATTCCTGTAAATTTGCCCGCTAAATTTAGCGGAAAATTTTGCCTGCGAAATCTAGCGGAAAATTTTGCTCCGCGAAATTTAGCTGGAAAATTTCCCCCTCCTCGAGGTCACGTGACCCCCAGGCCACGTGACCCCCCCCCCGTGCCTTCCCTCCTCCTCAAGAGCTGCACTCTAATTCGGCGTTACAGGGAGTTGTGAACGGCTTTCATTTTTTTTCCTTCTGGAATTCTCGTCGCAACTTTGAAATTGCTGACAAACTACACGCTGTATGAATATCCACACAACCCCAATTATTATTCCCTTTTTGAAAATTCATATTGTTTATTAAAGCGCAGCTCTTAGGCGCCCGTTTCCTGCTTGAGCGGCGTCGCCATCGCCGTCGGCGTAACCGCGCATTGCATTATGGGTTGTTTCCCATAATCATGTCACACGTGACGTCACGTGTGCGTCACGAGTGACGTCACGAAAGTCACTCGTGAAGGCCTCGACGAAGGTCACGAGTGACGTCACTAGGGTCACGAGAGTCACGAGTGACGTCAGAAGGGGAGAGAGGGAGGGGAGGAGGAGGGGAGGGGACGAGGAAGGAGGGGGAAAGGGGAGTAGGAGAGGAGAATGAGAGGAAGAGGAGGGAGGGAGGAGCAGAGAGGAGGAGGAGAAGGGAGGAATAGAGAGGAGGAGGAGGGGGAGGAGGAGGCGATACCCTCCTCTCCGTATCCTCCCTCCTCCTCCTCAAGAGCTACGTATTCGGCATTACAGGGAATTGTAAACGTCTTCCATTTTTTATTATAATATTATATTTCATAAACATCATGAAGCCTGTAGTTTATTATTTCTTCAACAAGTTTAGAAAATAAAGGCAGTACCGATATTGGTCTATAATTATATAGGTTGTTTTTGGAGCTACCCTTAGGGACCGTTGAAACCATCGCTATGTTTAGTTGTTCATAAAAAATCCCACTTTCAAGTATACAATTACATTATGAGTTCGAGGTAGCGTAATATAAGCACAGATCCCAAATTTGATAGATATAGGTATAGGATCATCAACACCGCAAGCTATTTGTTTTTTAGAAACATTAAAAGCGTAATTATTTATTCATTGGTTACTGGCTATAGGACGACTGAATTTGGAGGGATGTTCCCAAGATACAGATCATGACCTCCAGATTGGTTTATTGACGTTTCTTCGCCTGCTGATTAAAAAGTCTGTGTTAAATTTTGTTGCCAGCTTCATACCAGATAATATTTTCCCTGTCTATTTTAGATGGAGCAAGCAGGTGTGATGGGGCTCTAACCTGACAATCTCATCTGCTGTTTCCCATACCTTCTTTGGATCATTATTTACATCTGCTAGCTTGCGTGGAAAGAAGCTTCGTTTTGATTTTCGAATATCGGAATGAAAACGATTTCTAAAATATTTAAATTTTGATAAAACAACCGAATCACTAGTTTTAACAAATTTTACGTATATCCTATATTTTTTATATCCTACGAGAAAGTTCTTTCGTAATTCATGATTTTCTAATTTTTTTATTCTTTTTTTTTGTTTGCGGTGGAAATGATGATTTGTAGCACTATTTTGTGATTGCAAAAAGCATGTCGTAGGTTTTATCTGGGAGTGTTTCAGGTAAGACATTTTCCCAGTTAAGCACGGATAATGATCGAATCGTGAAATTAATTTTACGTAGCTTCGGTTATATGTTGATACATTCTAGAAATAAGAGTATCTTTATGATTGTTTATATTTGGCCGAAAACAAAATACTGGCATATAATCACTTATCCAGGCTGATATGATTCCTGAAAGCATATGTCTTCCAAATGGAAGTTTGTTATGCATGAGTCCAGCAATGTGGATGAAGTTTGTGTTAGACGCGAGGCAGTGTCAATTACATTGTGACATGCAAAAGGCTGTTCAAGCGTACTACATCTTTTTTTTTTAATTTTCGACAATGAAATTAATGTTTATATTACTAACAAGGATCGGTTTACGACAAAAACGTGCACATATTGCAAAACTGTGCTTACACATTTGAAAAATTTAAATCTATACCCGTCAGGAAGGCGATACAAGACGAAAACAAGAATATTTGAGCCCATTAAAGCAATACATTAATAATGGGGGTAGTCACACAAACGTCGTATGTTAGAACATGGTCGACATTATTTTTGATGTATAAAGCAACGCCTCCACCGGTCTTTTTGGGTAGATTTAAGAATTCAGAGTGATACACAGCGAGATAAACACGATTGTTACGAAACCATGCATCTGTGAATGCTAACCCATCAAATTTTATTTTTTAGGTAGAAAGAAAACACGCAATTTTATTAACCTCATTTCGTAGGCTTCTTGTATTTAAATCAAGAACAAAACATTTATTTGACAAATTCTAAATTAGAGTTCAGTACGTCGCAGCGTGAAGAAACTGCGGCGTTCCTGCGTTTCGCGGGACATCCTCGGTTATCATGGTTTAGTTTATCTTTGAGATATTTTGTTTACGCATAATGCACAAAATGTCTGAGTCGTTAGTTTACCTCGCGAAAACCTTTCCATTCTTAGTCTAGGCATCCTTCAAGTGTTTTTTTTTGCCTTGCCACGCAAGCAACTGCTGTTTTGCTTGCGTTACTTGCTCGTTTTCTAACACCGGTATAAGTTCAGAGTCCGAGAGTCCCATCATTTTGGTGTTTAGTCTTGTTTTGCGGGACGCAGCAAGGAACTCGTTGCGTTTCTTTCGTGAAACAAGCCGAACTATTATATTCTCGTTCTCGTTTCCGCGGGCAGGTACCGCGTGACAAATGTATATTTCGGCATTATCGAGTGAAAACGTCTACGAGAGCGCCAATGCTTCTAGCGATCTCAGAAGCTTGGGCGTTGTTTCCCTAGGGAATCCCCTTTATCTCGACGTTATTCAGTCTACTGTAGTGATCAAGATTTCGGACATCCGTTCGAGCTTTGAATAACTGCTCGCGTAGCCAGTAAACTTTGTTTTTAAGCTCCTCACAAACTTCTTTAAGCTTATCTTAAGAACAAATCGTAAAAGAACCAGGACAGGAACATGACAGATAAGCCTCTTTGCGTTAACACGTGATTCTAAACGGAGAGGATGGACAACAAAGGAGAATAGTTGAAATCCGCTCTCAAGCATGTTTGTCGCCCAGCCTTTACAACTGGTGACCAGCTGTGGGACCCTTCGTATCCCGGAAGAGCGCAGCAGCCACACTCAAACTGAGCAAGAAAAGGGGACAGCCGGCGTCAGAACGTTCCTGAGCGCCCTGAACGCGGCCCGAGGTTCAGCCTTTAATGATGCCTGGTCCTTCTGCAGACATCGGAACGTCGTCGCGGATATTCTGGCTTGTAGGTCGGGCCGGAGAGCAGAGATCGGGCGGTCGAGGTTGTGCGCTTACCCGGCTCGAATTTCAGGTTGCTGCTGAGCTTTCATGATCGTTCCAAGGTATGAGAACATGTGCTTGCTTCAGGAATTTGAAAAGGTTGTAACGCCGAGAAAGGCGAAGTTCAATTTAGAAGCTAGTCGTGTGAATGAGGTTGAACGCTTCTCAACGACCGACTGCTTGGTTGTAAAGGAGGGACGGTTTTTGAGAAATATGCTTTCACTCATGCTGCGAATTTTGCGCAGCCTGGCAGCTACGGTGACTACTCTTTGAGAAAAGAGCATTACGGCATACGTTGAAGGAAAATTTAAACATTGCTTTAGCTGCGGACATTGTCTTGCCCTGTTTTGAGTTTCCCGTTGGATTCCTTTGAACCGAAGCTTAGTTCAAAATTGGAAAAGTTCTCTGGGGAAGACATCTTCTGAGGTTTTCAGAAGTCGATTTGAGTGCAATGTGCCACAGGATGCGTAGAGCGCAGGTTTTATGCAGAGTTTGTTTTGAAGTAAGCATTTTTTGTTGTCTGGAAGCCTAATGTAACATAGGATTTTGACCGATTATCATAGTATCGTTTGACTGACCGCAGTGTCAAAATGAACCTGTCGAAGCTAAAAAAGGGGAGCTCCTGGAGCTTGCTAGAAAACTTAAGATTTTTATTTCAAGAGATTTTAAAAAGCCTTGCCAAATTTCAGAAATACAAAAAAGCTGCAGATGAAAAGTAAAATGCAAAATGCGTATGGGGATTTTGCGGAAAAAAAAAGAGAAACTCGAGGCCAATGAGAGCCAGATGCCAGGGACTGGTGACGCCTACAAGCGTGAAGCACAGGCAGCTCGGTAGGTAGACGAGCTCAAAGAGCGAGAAAGGCAGGCGGTTTAGGAAGCCAAGGAACAAGCAAGGCAAAATTACCGCGAACGAGAGCTAACTATCGGGAGATGCGAACAAAAGAGCAGGGCATCAGTCGGCAATAGTATTCGTAACGGCGGCGGCATAGAGTTCTTTCAGATGAGGGAGTGAATGTTGCCACATCAGGCTCCATTCACGCGATCATAAAGGCACCTTTACCTACGGGACCTTATGGTCAGCGGCGAATCCGTTCGCGATCCCTCGCGAGTCGCACGTGCTCGCGACCTAAGAGCGCCGGCTGATTCGCCGACCGCAAAGGGACCTGTTTTAAACGTACCTCTGTTCTGGCCATGCGAATGAAGTATAAGATTGAAGACGACATTGTGTTGTTTTTAGTTAATTTTGAGATGAGTCTGGAAACATGCGTCTGTCTCAAAGGAGTTCTGGTCAATGTGTTATCTTGCACTGTTGCCGTTCAAAGTTGCAGAAATTATGGCGAAACTCACAAATGAGCACTTTTCTGATTATGATTGCATGAACGCGAGCCTGCTTAACAGTTAAAAATTGTCCGAGGAGGACTTCAAGCCAAAAGTTCAAAAATTGAAAAAAAAAACAAAGTCAAGCGAAGTCTTATGCTGACTTCGCTAACATGTTGCGAGCCAGCATGGTGGAATGGCTGAAAAGTACGGAAGTTATCAGAAATCACGATAAAGTTATAAATATGTTGTGGCTAGAAAAATTGTCCGGGGTATTCCGCTATACGTGATGCATTGGGTGAGACACAAGTCAGATGGGACGACGGCTGAGGAAACCGAGGAGCTGGCCGACGCATATGCGTTCCGATAGCAGAGAAGCCACGCATACAAGCTCTCTGTCGTAGAAAACCCGTAGAGTGGATGAGGTAAGTCAAGAACTACGAAAAGAAATTTGAAGCGTAAATTAGAAGAGCCAAAAACACGCAAAATGAGATCCTCATCCTTGCTGTTTTATACTTTCAAGTTTGTATCTATTAACCAACACGCTCGTTTTTAATTGTAGTTGTGAGATGCAAACATCAAGCAGGCGAGCTACCAGTGGCTGCGAACCGCGAAAAGAGGTAAAACGTTATATCAGCCATCAACCTGGCCACAAATCGCAGATGTGCCGAAAAAGAAACGAACGCAGTTGTAAACTCAGGTCACTGAGGACGTTATATAAAACCTAAACAGTGCACGGTTAAGTCTAATACATGGGCGTACCAACCGGGGGGGGCAAGGGGGCGCTTGCCCCCCAGTTCTCAGAGTGGGGGGCAAGGCATGTGTTTTGCCCCCCCCAGAAAAAGCCGCCACTGGGCAGGACAAACACTGGCCCGCGGCGCCCAAGGGATACCAAGTCAAAGAACAAAGAGCGGGTTGGTGAAAGTACAAGAGTCAAAGAAACAATAAAAACACTTAGGGACAAGGACAGACAGCACAGTTCTTTCAACTAGCAACACACATTTACTGATGTCTCCTTCAATACGTACTATCTCCCTCCTAACTTTTGAAACTAATGAGGAAGTTACGGAAAAAATTGATATATTTATATACGCCTGGAAAAAGGACAAAATCCCCAAATACACTACAAGATAAAGACAAAGAAAATAAGAAAGAAAAAAGGAACCACCATTGACAAAATCAGATAGAGGGCCCTTTGACTAATTCAGCTCTGGCTTCAGGTAGTTCATCTCAACTCTGGACAACCCAAGAGAAGGAGCAACGATGTTGTGTTCGTCACCGGCTATCCTGTATGCTTCAATAATCTCTCGGCCGAGCTTGTTCTTGTGTCTTCCAATTATGCTGGTGTCCTGGAACCGGGCTTCACAGTTCTATGCAGAGGCGTTGATGAACAACTATTGGATGAAAAGAGTCGCTTGAAGCACGGGAAACCTCGAGGACGTGCTCTCGTAGGCGGGTGTTCAGGCAACGCCCTGTCTGACCAATGTATGGGTCACCGCATGAAAAAGGGATGGAGTATACCACTCCCTCTTCACAGGGAACGGTCTGATTGGCATGTTTGATGGAACATCCTTTGGGGGCTTTGTTGTTGTTCACTCGTCTGCAAAGTTGTTTTAGGCGCAACTTGCACGAGAAGACAATTGAAGTGTTGAAGCGCGCTGCAATTCCCTTCAGTCTGTGTGCAGAGTTGTGCACATATGGTATGGAGATAACATGTGAAGCCTTACTATGTGCAGCACGGGGCCTTTGGGTGGCTAAAATTATCTGAACAAGAATAGTGCTCAGAAGACCTTGCGGATAACCAGCTTTGAGGAGACGTTCTTGTTGTTTTGCAATGCTTAAGCTTAAAAAGTGAGAACATGATTTGGCGCGAGAAGATGAAAGGAGAGGCCGAATGATTTCATGTTTTACCAGTTCGGGATGGGAACTGCAAAATGGAAGAATAGGTTTCCGAGATCGTGGTTGGAAGGCCCAACAAATGCCGGTCGGAAGAAGATGGAGACGAAGATCGAGATACTGGAGACCATTGCCTGAGCTGTGACATGCCTGGAGCTGAGCTGGTTGGTATGACATGATTCTGAAGGTTTCCAGCTGTACGTAGAGGAAAAAACCAAGGAGTGGAGAAAAAGAGACACACACAGCTGGACTATCAACAATTTACTGAAATTCTTTTTCATCTAATATATTTTTACTGAATTTTTATCTACGCATAATTATACTATTGAGTTCCCAGGGGTAACTTCTTCTTCGGTATGATATTTGGTGGCTAGCGTTTACATGTTCCTGACTTGGTTTCTCACTTGGGGCGCTCCCAGAAGATACAGTTTTTCTTGGGGGAAATAGCGTAATGGAGGCGACGGCCCTCACGCAGTCATCCCCGAGCGCCTCAATAGCCAGAGACTCCAGGATTTTCCTTGCAAGCTGGTTTTTGTGTTTTTTCTTGTGAAATTCAGGCCTGAAGATGAAGAAGTAAAGGCTTGAGACGTACAGATTCAGAAGAAACTGAGATCCGGTGAATGACTAAATAATCATCCGCGTAACGAAAAACATGGAAGGCGAGAGTCAACTCTTCAAGGCGAGCTTTGATGATGCTCTTCCGGTCCACATACAGAAGAAAGATTTCGCTGAGGACCGGGGCGAGGCAGGAGCCTATGCAAACACCTTTCTTTTGCCTGAGAATTTCCTTCCCATGTTCGACAAGTGTTGATTGTACAGGGTGTCCCAAAAGAAAATGTACAGGTTTTTTTTACCGCGAAAAAAAAACTGGCATCGCCGAACGCTCATTCTCCGTCCAAAGGTAGCGCTAGAGTTAACAACCAGATGCCAAAGTTTCAGCCCGATCCAATATCTTAATAAAAAGTTATAAGTGGTTTTCTGAAAATTTCAATGGGAAAATGGCGGCCGACGGAGTTTTGTAATACATGGGGCTGATGGCACCAGAAACCGAAAACGGGCTAAAATGGGCTCCATTTTCCCACTGAACTTTTCAGAAAATCACTTATAACTTTTGATTAAGATATCGGATCGGGCTGAAACTTTGGCATCTGGTTGTGACCTCTAGCGCTACCTTTGGGCGGAAAATGAGCGTTCGGCGATGCCTAGTTTATTTTTGCGGTTAAAAGAAACCTGTAAAATTTTCTTTCTTTTTTTGTGACACCCTTTAGATATAGGGCCAAAAGGTCTAGGAAATCCCGTTCAGATACCCCAGATGAGCTTTGAAAGTCGCATGGGCCATGTTCGTGGATGGCACTTGATACAGAATCCATTAGAAATGCGGGATCTAATCGGTAATATAATTCCTCAATGTCTAACGAAAACATGGTATAGGCCTCGGGAGTAGAATGGAGGTCATGAAGACGCGATACCAGTTCTGTGGAGTTGGCAACTCGGAAAGGTTGGTTGAGACTGATCGATGACAGATGCTTTTGCAGAAAAAGAGCAAGAGGCTTCTGCCAGCATCCCTTTTCTGAAATGATGCTTCTTAGGGGAACTCTTTATTTATGGGTTTTTGCCGTGAAAAACACAGTTAGATATATGCTTGGAAGGAGCCCCAACGGCAGCTTTAAGAGCCGATAGATTAAGGGAGCAACAAAGTTGCTTTGCCTTTGAGCGGAGAAAGCCTGAAGGCCTAGTCTTAAGAGTATCAAAATTATTTTTAATGCCTGGCTCACCTTCTGTCCATAGGAACCTTCATCTAAGATGACAAAAACACCGGTTTTATTTGATTCCAGTGGTTTCAGGTGACATGTTCGCAATTCTTCGACTGTAGCCCGGATTGGAACTTTGCCCGTAGGTGGAGGAGGATGGGCGCAGGCGGATCGGACTCCAGCATCAAGAAATGCTTGCCGGTCCTGTTCTGGAATGTGAGTCGCAACAGAATGGACTGAAGTTAGTTGGTCGACCCTTGTAGTTTGAATGTTCGGAGAAAACTTGGGACCCTTGGAAAGGAGATCCAAGGTGCCAGGGCTGAATTGATGGTCACAGAGAACAACCGGAGGCTCAAATTTCGTTTGGAGGGTCTTATGGTGAGAACTGGTCACACCAGTGATAACTTTCTTCCATGAAGGTTCGAGAAGATTGGACGCAGCTTTTTGGAGGAACCGGAAAGATGGGTGGGTTCCATAAGCTGGACCAAAGATGATGTTCATCTGTTGTGGGAGGATCGTCTCCATTAGGCGTAACTGTTGTGACACCTCCTTCCTTGAAGTCTGCATGAGTCTGTAGTCGGTAAAACATGGAATCATTCGGTCTCTCCTTTCATCTTCTCGCGCCAAATCATGTTCTCAGTTTTTAAGCCTAAGCATTGCAAAACAACAAGAACGTCTCCTCAAAGCTGGTTATCCGCAAGGTCTTCTGAGCACTATTCTTGTTCAGTTAATTTTAGCCACCCAAAGGCCCCGTGCTCCACGTAGTAAGGCTTCACATGTTATCTCCATACCATATGTGCACAACTCTGCACACAGACTGAAGGGAATTGCAGCGCGCTTCAACACTTCAATTGTCTTCTCGTGCAAGTTGCGCCTAAAACAACTTTGCAGACGAGTGAACAACAACGAAGCCCCCAAAGGATGTTCCATCAAACATGCCAATCAGACCGTTCCCTGTGAAGAGGGGTGGTATACTCCATCCCTTTTTCATGCGGTGACCGATACATTAGTCAGACAGGGCGTTGCCTGAACACCCGCCTACGAGAGCACGTCCTCGAGGTTTCCCGTGCTTCAAGCGACTCTTTTCATCCAATAGTTGTTCATCAACGCCTCTGCAAGAACTGTGAAGCCCGGTTCCAGGACACCAGCATAATTGGAAGACACAAGAACAAGCTCGGCCGAGAGATTATTGAAGCATACAGGATAGCCGGTGACGAACACAACATCGCTGCTCCTTCTCTTGGGTTGTCCAGAGTTGAGATGAACTACCTGAAGCCGGAGCTGAATTAGTCAAAGGGCCCTCTATCTGATTTTGTCAATGGTGTTTCCTTTTTTCTTTCTTATTTTCTTTGTCTTTATCTTCTAGTGTATTTGGGGATTTTGTCCTTTTTCCAGGCGTATATAAATATATTAATTTTTTTCCGTAACTTCCTCATTAGTTTCAAAAGTTAGGAGGGAGATAGTACGTATCGAAGGAGACATCACTAAATGTGTGTTGCTAGTTGAAAGAACTGTGCTGTCTGTCCTTGTCCCTAAGTGTTTTTATTCTTTCTTTGACTCTTGGATACCAAGTGCACCGCCCCCGGCCCTGGGGGGGGGAGGGGAGGGGTCTGGTTTGCCCCCCACTCAAAAACAAGTTGGTACGCCACTGGTCTAATAAGTATGAAATCTTCGAGCGATTAAAAGAAACCTTGAGCAAGTTAGGCGGAGTTAGATGCAAAAGACCCCCGCCAACGTGTCACGTATTTAACATTAGATACTTCCACGTTTGACCAACGTTACCAGATTTCCGCAGGTTGCGTTTGCTAGTGGGAAAGCACACTGCATTTGTATATTAAGGTTTTGCACACAAAGCCTTAAAAGTAAAACTAAAATAACAAACAAAAATCTTAAAGAGCCTAGGTGGGACTAATATTTTAAAAAAAATTTTGCCACGAAGAATAAATATTTTCAGAGCAATGTGTATGCCGCTAGACACACTCAAGGTGCAGAAGGTGGAGGTCGCAGCCCACTAAGCCCCTGCCCCGATGCTTACATCTCTCATTGGCTGATGAGATGATTGACGTGTGAAAGGTTGGTCCAAAATTGCAACTACGTGCCGTAATTCTGAAGCCAACACCGGCGCCTTGTGTTGTCTTACTTCTCCTTAGTGTTTTTATTGGCGGACTTATTCTTCTTAAACCAACACTGCCGCTTGATTTTATTTTCTTGCGGAGGAAGAAGGGATCAAATTGGCTTTGTCGTTGGCCGACTAATCGCCGAGATATCGGTGGAAAACTGAATGCGCGAAAAACATTCTGAGAACAATTGGGCTGAAGATCGAAGGTATTCGCTGAATGCCGTTACTTTGAGTCTTGGCGCTCACCTTGTAGTTCCGCTTGTGCAGCTTAGCCTCAAGCTTGGTCTTATCCCTCTGGTAGTAGACACCGGCAAAGATGAGCACGTTGAGGATGAGCAGCGAGCAGCCCACGGCGATGGTGACGCTCAGCGCCGTCGAGTAGCCGCCGTACTGGAGCAGCACCATCATCGAGTCGGACAGGTTCAGCGGGTTCGAGGTGGGGGTCGCCTCGAGGCCCGGGGCCGCGCCGGGGGCCAGGACGTCGGGGAGGACATGCTGTCGTTGCCCTACAACGCGCACAAACTCGTTGGCAACAGTGGAGACACGGGCGTCCGCACTCTGGAAATGTCTTAGCTATGCCGATCATCATACATAGAATTCGGCAATGTAGATTTCAGCGTGAGCTGATCACTACTGCAAAGTTCAACCGTATAATGCAAAGACAAATATTTTTTTTCACACTAATATATTGTACTTCATTTTATCGGAATGGAATTTATTACCAGCGGAAGTGGCGTGCCACGAGAACAGTGATTCATTTTATAATGCATCGTGCAACCCCGCAGTAATGCCTAAGAGGCGTAGCAGGTTTTTTTATCCAATAAAAAATGAAGAATATGTAGAGTCAACCTACAAGTAAAAGGTGTGGTTTCACAAGCCTCGCACAGAGCAGCCCCACCCCATCACACAGACAGCATACGCAACTCACGCACTTTAGGTGTATAGCGCATTTCACTAAGGGAATAAGCTGAGCTAGTTGGTTCTGATGTAATAAAATAAAACAGTTGGTAGTCCAGCGGTCGGTTCGCCATTCTTTTCTCCTGTCATCCTGCTTTCCTTTGTTCAGCTGGTTTCACTCAAGATATAGCGCATCTCGACACATTTCCTTGTCCATCATTTCCGCGTGTTCTTGTATTTGTGTTCTTAAATGGCCCCATGAGGCCTATGTGCTTTAGATGAGTTCAACCTACATGTAACGGTCCAGTCTCGAGAGCAGAAAGTAGCGGTCGAGCGTGAGGCTTGTGATAAAAAAAGCGTATTTATTCATTAGTCAGTATTGTCAGCCCATCGGGGCCAAGGAGTCAATACTCGTGACGCCACCTGCCAGGAAATTCTTGGTCGTGACGTCACGAACGGATATCATGAGATTGCGTCACCGAAATATTCCGCTGGTAATTGACTGTCGAATAAAAAAAATCTTTCTTTTGATTGTTAATTTATTTATTTGTATTGTTTATGAACGAGTCAATCAATCCATTGCATTACAGTGTTATTCGCTCATCTTCTATATTTAGCGGTTGTATAGTTGAGTTTGCAAAACTGTTAATGAAGATGTGTTTTTGGGGGGAAACCAAAGCTTGTGTGTTATGTTTGTGCATGAAATATATTACTGTGTGGTTGTTGAATATGAGTTCCTCTTTTCGCACATCTTTTTGTGGGGTGCAACACGCACCGTGGAAGACTTACTGGACGAAATAACCTTTGGGTTTGCCCAAAGATCTGAGCACCCTTGATTGACAAGCATGCACATTTAAAAAACAGGGTTTTGCTGTTTCTTGTTTTCATTAAAAAAAGTGAAAGTAGATTTATGACGCTTTGGATGTTATTATTTTTTTATATGGTCATACGTTTCTTTGTTGCTTCAACGTTTTTGTTTTTAGAAAGCAAACAAAAATAGTCTTGTGTTTATGTTATTTATATAATTAGAAGAACTCTCCAGCAAAAAAGAAAACAAAGTGTTCAAAGTGTCATATGTGGTTTAAGTGCTTTCCAAGGTTATATGTATATGCTTTCTAAAAAAGTTGATAAAACAACGAAATTTATGGCCCTGCAAAGAAGCTAGACAACATTGCTTCATTAGCTGTAACGATTCGGGCACACCGATTATAAAAGTGTAGGGATTTAAAAACACCCATATCTAAGGTGTAATGGAGAAACTTGAAATTTGCTGGCAAAAAAGGGGAACGCTGCAACACCTATCAAATTGTGTAACTTAAAGATTATTAGAGACAGGCCCGGTTGTACCTATAGAGGTGTTTAGATGTTTTCTGTGTAGGTTTCACAAATAAAGGTAGGGAAAAAGAGAAGTAGAAGGCACAGACAGGGACAAGCGCTTATCCGTGTCTGTTTTTTCTACTTGCTCTCGTCTTTTTCTCTACTTTTATTTGTGTGATGTATAACCGACTAGCCCGTCATACGATATCAGTACATATTTCTGTGTAAGCTTAGCAGTAAGCCGCCTTGGTCGCAGCAGTAAACGTAAATTGAATATGGCAGTTGTGCAATCTGCGGTCATTACCCATGAGCGCTATAATTTGTCGGGAAGCCAACAAGAACGCGCAGAAACGTCTTCAAGCGTTTAGAAAAAGAGAAAAAAGAAAAGAAAACAGGCCACCTATGGCTGCGTCAAAAGACATACAGAAGGAGAAACTATAGTTTATGAGCTTCATAAACTTCATATGCTGGAATGACTAACCTGCTATGGCGACCACTCACAAACATATCCAGACCGTTATAAGAAAAACAGTAAATTGTACCCCTTACGAGATATCTGGAGATATTTTTTGCTGCGCCGACCAGACTGAGATAGTTTTCCAAGTATAGCAAGAGTACCTACAGCACAGACCTTAGGGGCGGGCGAACTGGGTGGTCGCACAGGGGCGCCAACAATTGGGGGCGCCGCCGCGCCCGCTATTGATTTGTATTTGGGTATTTTTTTATTTATTTGAACGCTGCTCCCGACACGACCCTATATGCTCGATCGGCGTTCAGATTTTGAATGCAGTTCTCGGCTGACAATACGCTCAAGTTGGGTCACTACTCACATGTTTACTAACAAAGTACTGTTGTACCCAGTAGATATGGGCGTAGTAAAAAAAAAGGGGGGGGGAGCCACGGCCGGATTTCGCCCAGGTTTCTTGATGGTTTAAGGCCGGCCATGACTACGAATCAATAGGAAGGAAGATCCCCACCACAGTGAGAGCTAATATCCGCAATGCTTTAAGCCATGAGCCACGCACTTTTGGAATATTCGGCTATTTAATAAAAAGCTCGAAGGAAATATGTCAGACAAGTCATTTAAGATGTCCAGACCGAAAACCTGCTACCCCAAAATAAAAAACGGGGCCCACAGGGCCAATTCTGATCAGTCCTAAAAACGTCAAAGTGTCCTCGCCTTTAATTTCAAAGTGCTTTTGTATGGTATGTACTTCTCGCTTTTTACCGATACTTTTAATTAACCTAAACTGACAGTATAGGTAACAAGCACAAAAATAAACTATTTATTTTGCGCACCATTTTATGTTGCAGGAGGTTGAGGTGGCGCTTGAGTCGGCTGGCAACACTACCTGGTTTCGTTGTGTCGGAAATCACATAGCAAAATGTCCACGTTCAAAGTACTTTGAGATCAAAAACAAATTTTTCGGCTTCAGAGAACGGCTCGGAAACGGAAAGTGTGGATAGCAGACGGTGGAGATCAGTGCGCCAGTTGAGCACCGAACGCATTTTGCTGCTCGACTTGTCTTCGAACTGCAGTTTCTAACTGGAGAGATATTTTCGAAGGATTTACTGTAGGCAAAGACGCGATGCCATTGGCGAACCATATGAAACATACCACGTTTTTCTTAAGTGGTTCAGGTAAAATAGTAACGCAGCGTTCGCCTGTTGACCCTGTGTAATTTTTGCCAGGGTACCGCCCTTCAAGAAAAGTTCACGATTTCCTTTTCCTGCAGAACACGGAGACAGCAAATTAAGGCGAACAAGATCTCGGCGAAGCCTAAAGTAAAATTAAACCTGAAAATGCGATAAGAGCAGGGACATCGACCAAGTCAAATATCACGTTCAGTTTCCCGGCGTACATCGATTTTTTCAGCCTAATTGTATAGTGAGCTTCGTGTCTTGCTGAGGCCCTTATATTGTCCTCCGTGATCTGTAGGCAACTAAACTAACATAGTTGTTTAGAGAACAAAAAATACATTTCATCAATTACGTTATGCAGGAGTTGGTAACCTGGTGCTGCAGCGGACCCAATCGCCGCTAAGTTGAGACGGAGCCAGGGGGAAGGGGGGGGGCGACTTGTTGATAGAAATAGAATATACATCATCCCCGTCTTTTAACAATCATTTTGGATGTGCTCGTCTTTCATTCCAAAGGTGAATGTTTGACTTCACGGTTTTCATCTCGATAAAATATATTCGCACATATATACGTGCTGTGGCAAACACTTCGATCAAGGTAACTACGAACTTGCATAGACTTTACGACTTTAATTCAGGGAGGTCCCGGGAAATCATAGCCAAGTCATTTGCCGATCATCACTTGCCGACTGCATCTTTTTAGACTTTTCGAAAGCATTTGATAAGGTGTGTCATAAGCTTTTACTTCTCAAATTAAGTCAGCTTAATCTCCATCCCAAACTTCTTATATGGCTTGAATATTTTCTCGTTAACCGTTCTCAGTTCATTTCAGCTAACAGCCTCACATCTCCCCCAAGTGGCGTCCATTCCGGTGTGCCCCAAGGCTCTGTGCTTGGCCCTCTCCTTTTTCTTATCTACATTAATGACCTCCCTTCTTGTGTTTCTTCTCATATTCATTTGTTTGCAGATGACTGTGTAATTTTCCGGGAAAATTTATGTGATAACGATATAACCACTCTTCAATCTGATCTTAACGCAATCTCTGTGTGGTGCAAAACATGGTGCATGGAACTAAACATTAACAAATGCAAACTTATGCGTGTCTCTAGAAAAAATATTAACTCACCCGTTTACTCTCTTAATAATGTGCCTTTAGACGCCGTGTCTTCTTATAAATACCTTGGTGTTCACATTTCATCTAACCTAACTTGGAGCGTTCACACCTCGTACGTTATTAATAACGCTAACCGCATGTTGGGTTATCTTCGACGTAACTTTGCAAAAGCACCTTCATCCCTAAAACTACTACTTTACAAGGTCCTAATTCGCTCTAAACTCGAATATTCCGTTTCAGTTTGGGATCCAAGCCACGAAAACTTGATACACTCACTTGAAATGGTTCAAAATAACTCTGTTCGTTTCATATTGTCTAACTATAATAGAACTGCAAGCATGAGTACAATGAAATCTAACCTTGATCTGCCATTCCTAACATCCTGCCGCAAAACCTCTCGTCTTTGTCTCTTTCACAAACTGTTTCTTCATCCCTCCTTGCGCGCCCAACATATTTTACCCCCCCCCCCCCAATACATCTCATCTAGATTAGATCATGTTCATAAAGTCGGGATTCCATCGTGTAGAACCAATGCTTTTTTTCAGTCATTCTTTCCTCGCACATCAGTGGAGTGGAATGGCCTTCCTGCCCCGACAGCAACGATCAAAGATCTCCAGCAGTTCAAGAACGCCATAGCTAACATTGTATAACTAAGAGTCAATTTACTGTACTAATAACCACTGCATTTTTTTTACTTTATACTTATACATTGTACCCACTCCCCTCTCTAATGCCTTTGGCCCTGAGGGTATATGAAATAAATAAATAAAAGTTGTTATATGTAATTGCATCTATCAACATACTGATTGTTTGTGCATCAGGTGAGCATCAAACTCTATCTGGCAAATATCTGCACTTAATACGTCCGATTAGGCAGGGTTCGTAACCAAACGTACCTATTTCCCTGTGTTTGTCTGCGTGTGTGTGTTTCGGGGGAAGATATATTTTATGACATGCAGGGGGCCGTATAATATTGCCTCGCGGGCCTGACCTCTAGTGTGATGAGAACACCCTGATAGCAACCGTTACGGACGTGTAAACATTAAGGTACCCACGCTAGATATCAGACCGGAACATTAAGAACTTTGAATGCACTTTCTTCGAGTGAAATTTTTTTCTGATCTGAAGTAGAATGTAAACGTTGATTCTATTGTTTGAAAAGATGACGTTAAATTTTGGTATCTGAAACGCACTCTTAATCCTGCTTCGATTGATACAAAAAGCACTGCTTATAAAACCTTGATTCGACCTGTTCTCGAATAGGCCTCCCAGGTATGAAATCCTAATACAACTGTAAATATTGAGAAGTAAGAAATAGTGCAGAGATATATATTGCGATTTTTTACAATAAGTTCAAAAGAAACGAATGTTCGACGTCACTGTACGAGAAAGCAATACTAGAGTTCCTATCCTAAAGCACCGTACAGCGAGGCTACAGCTTCTATGCGTGTGACTGAATCCCGATTTTAACATTGATGCTTCAAGATATTCAACCCCAGGAGTTGTCCAAGCTACACGAAGCTTGCACAATGGGGCGATGGTTTCGTATAGTTGTCGTGCTGACTCTTAAATTATATTTACTTTTTTTTTCACGAAAAATCGAAGAGTAGAACAACAGCCTTTCCAAAGTACCCGTGAACTCGTCACCAGTCGAATAAATTTTAAAACATAGGAAGGCTGTCCGTAAGAAGTTACATGTTTTCTTCCGTTTCGTTTTGATGTTTGTTGCATTCCTATATTATTACTGCTTATTCACTATATTTCATTATTTTCTTGTATAATTGTTTGTGCAGTAAAATGTTCCAAATATCCGACCGCTACCTCCAAATAGAGGCCTAGGAGTATTTATAAATAAAAATATCCTCGCTCGTTTTGTTATTCTAATAATAGGGGCTTTTTGCGAAATAATAGGCTTTCTTTCTTTCCGTGTTACGTGTACCGTACTACAGGAGACTTTGAAGTATGCTTTTATGCGTGCGCACCGGTGATCCTGTGACCGCGAAGAGCGCGTAAAAGCATGCTTCAAATGTTCCGGTAGTGCAGTACGCGGAACACGGTAACGGTTTGCTAAAACTCCCCAATAGCTTCTAGGCCGGGAATGGACACTCACCTGCGTGGCGGGATGCAGTCCCGCTGGGGACAGCGGGTGCTGGGGCAGCCCGGCCCCACTGCTGCTGCTGCTCACGACTCCCGTGCTGCTGCTCGGCACGGTGGACGTCGTGAGCGGAGACAGATCTGAGGACCGCACATTGCCGTCGTAGCTGAGCGGGTTGTCGTGGTCGTCGAGCAGGTGGTGTGCCGGTACCACCTCGGGCCCACCGGGCCGGTGCAGCTGCGGGATCAGGTGCAGCCAGAGGGACAGGCGGTGCGCGTGGTAGTGGTCCTTCACCTTAGGCTTCATACCTGTGGCGGAAGAAAAGAACGTTGTCAGACCTAAAAGATTTATCGATGCCGCTTTCAAATGGAACAGGAATCTGCATATCGGTGTGACTGCAGGGTGTCCCCGTTGATCTACCTGGCAATGGACGCCATGTACTGCTGAAAATGCCGGTATAACATCCGCAGACATTCTGAACTTGACATCGGTCCCGCCGTTCGAAAATGAGGCGGAGTCCTTCACTTTAAATGTGGCACAGCACAGCCACGCGAGCAAGATTCACAGCAGTACCCGCAGCCATCAACACAAAATCTATCGTACCCGAAGTTTTTATTTCGCTTCAGCGTCGCAAATCAGCGTGAGAAGAAGTTCTTATAAAGAAACTGTACCGATGAAATGGGATCATGTTGCCGCGCAGCTTCAGTCAGTGTGCGAGATTTAGTGTAGGTTACTTATCCGCCCAGTGTGCCAAGGGTAAGGAGAAAGGTTGGGTTATGGTTATAAATTATATGGGGCAACTGAAGAATGTTTCAAAAATAAAATTTACCTCTTTGTGTTGCCACATTTGTTCTTGCAGAATATTTCATGCCTTATCAAGGTTCGGACAATGTAAGATTGCTCTAGAGTAACAGTAATGTCGTTAAATAAAGAACCATTGAAAAGGTTCTTTATGTATTATTTTACCCCCTCCATGGGAGTTAGAAGGGGACGTGTGACGGTCGCACGGGTAAAAGTGGTTTCGTGAAGTAGCCTACGTAACGGAGTGTCACCTGTTTGTCGGCAGCAGCGGCAGCACGCGATCCTACAGAGTGGATGAGAGTGTGTGGTCGAGAGCAAAACAAATACATTACTAGGAGAATGTACTCTACTCCGCTCCAAATGGGACACCATATCCCCCTTTTTTGTATAAATTCACGGCATATGCTGTGAACTTCACTGTGCGCGATATCTGGTAACCAATTCTTTTGTTGTAACTGTAGGTCTCTTTGTGGAAGTTGAGTGATGGCTGTAGTCGGCCTTAGATTTCTGGGTGTATGAGGATTCGTGAAAGCGAAGAAAGTAGCTGAGTTTGAAACGTCCCTCTTTCTGTGTCTTTTCGTTCGATTAAAAGATTCGCTTTTTGTAGCGCAGTCTCGGGCACTCAAAAAAGAATCACTGTCCACTAGCTCTCCTGTATCCTACAGTTACCAAGCGAGAACCACACAAAAGATACCCTAAGATAAGTACCCAAAAGTTAACGAGATCCTACTCTTCATAAGAATATTTTATTTATACTTTTAGAATTTCCATCTTAGAAATAAAATAAAAAAACACTCCACTGGACGAAAAAAAAGAACACCGTTCCTTTTTCCGTTCCAGTAACAATGTAACGAGTTACAGTTACAGTTCCAGCGATGCAAAATGGAACGGCGGCGTTCCTTCGTTCCTCCTAAAAGGAACGCTTTGCAAGAACGCAGTTACTTGGAACGCCGTTCCATACAACACTGATTACGATTGCCTAAATTTAATTACCGAGGACAGCTCCGAATGTCATTTGACCCCTTGTCACTGATCGAATTACACCGTGCTTGCTCGCCCAGCTTATAGGCGATTCGACTACAGTATGGGGGAGCCTTGTCCAGCTTCTTTTCGATGCAGCTCTCTGTTTGTCCAGCACAAGGCATGGATTCTTGACTTCACCTTGTTGGATTGAGCTACTGGCACATATTTGACACGAGGGCTGCGTCGGTGTTTGGCTGAGACTCGTGTACAATATTTGCATTGTTCTTTTAGTACGAGTGCTAGCCTACCACTGACGCCGCGTCCGACAACAGCAGCCGGACGCTTTTAAAAGGTAAATAATAAACCAACAACTTGCAAATAAACAAAATATCGAGATATAAAAGTGGAGTGAAAACAGTTATTTAACTGAACATTAACATTGTGACTGTAGAACACACAAAAAGAAAGTTATAAACCCTAAAAAATGAGGGAAAACGGCATGGAAGGTGGGGCTGTCTCTCTTCGTCCGCCTCCACTCTCGCTGTTTCAAGTTAAGTATGGTATTCTAATTGAACTGATTTGTGCTTCGGTGCTTGCTCAATTCCTTCACCAGAGTTAACTGGTAGCCACCGCCCTCCCCCACACGCACGCACGAACAAGATTACCCTTTTTGTTCCCAACTTATTACACCGCATGAGCTTTCCTCTTTATTGTAATTCGCGCTTAACAACCCAGCGTCGTTTCTTTCTTTCGGACACGTTAGAAAAGCAATAAACAACCGGAAAAAAAAGACGACGCCACTTCATTTATTTTTTGATAATATTTACTCTACTGAATTTCTTTAGCGCAATATATTGCTAGGCCTATAAGGCCACGTACGTGTTACTCTACAAAGCTTATAAAAAAGTGAGCAAATATGAGTCAAACAATTATTTGCCTGGCTTACGCAATTAGTGACGCTCAACAGTAATAGGCATGCTTCTATAGCACTTGCAAAGATTCCTAAGGATTTTATTTCGTACTTGCGTATTGTGCATGATTCATACCCATGATTATAAATGTGACTGATGCCTTTACGGCTTCCTGCTCTGTGAAGGTGCTAGGGGAAAAGTTACCATTGGAAGTCAAACCTTCTGTAGTTATAGACAAACTAAAGTAGTTAGGACATTAAAAAAAATATGAAACGACTATACTGCTAGGACTTACTGTATGTTCCGACAATCCTGCTAAACTTCATTTGAAAATGGCGCGATAGCTTCGTGTATAAATCGATTTATATGTGGAACCCTCGAACCTACCGCATTTGAAAATGCTGCCCTGTTTATTGGGTCGGGGCGTAGTCTCCTTTATTCTAGAAATCCCGTCAAATCGCGAAAGAACGTGGCCACTGTAGGGGAGGAAGGAGATCAGATGAGAGGGTACGCCGAGGGCTCTCTCTGGCAGCGCCAAGCAATGCCGCAGTGGTAAAATCCGAAAACATGAACGCACTACTTTCTTTTTTTTTTCACGAAAGGATAACATTGTGCTTCGACCCTCTTCTACTCCGCCTCACTGCCGTTTCTCTCCGCGCCTATTTTTTTTATTACGGCTTGTCGTTTCGCGGAAAGGCCACCGCGCGTAATGTTGGCGCCGGCTGAAAGGTTACCCTGGAGTTCCTCTACAGCTACCAACGGTAGCAGAGTTGCGCGTTCATCCTCGGCGGGTGGCCGTAGCGCCGGCTTTCCTGCGCAGTCCTGGATTCTTTGCTCGTCACAAGACTTAATTGGGCGAACAGCGGCGCGCCGCCGTGCTTGGAAAACAGGAAAGGAAAAGGAGGCGAAAGCACGGGAACATAACACCGGAGAACGTACAACGTCGGCGAAGAGACTGTTTCGGCGGCTTTTCTGCACAGCGCTGGATTCTTTGCTCCTCATGTAATCGACTTCGGGGAATATCGGTGTGGCGGCCAGTGGAAGACAGACGCGCAACTTTGACTACCGTTGGGGGCCTATACAGGTTCTCTAGGGTACCCCTGCGCCCAAAGTAACTGTATGGGCTCCATTTGGAGAGCCAGGGCAGTGGCGTAGCCAGAAAATATTTTTTGGGGATGTATCATGGTGCTAATGCAATCACAAAAAAAAGAAGAAATATGTATATATGTATATTTATAATAAAGTGAAAGTTCGGGGAATGTCCTGACACCTAACCCCTAACCCCCCCCCCCCCCCCCTGGCTACGCGCCTGAGCCAGAGTATTGCAGTTTTATTCCTTTCTCCGTCAACTCCGTATTGGCAGAAGAGCGGTCATTTGAGCCGATCTAAATTCAGACTTTAAGCGGGAAAACGAAGTTGCAAGTGCTGACTTTTTGGCGGAGCATGTTTCTCGGTTTGCGTTTGCGAAATATCCAACCCACACTAAAATCTAACGAATTGGAAGGTTACTTGACCGTTGCACATGATGTGTAGCCACTGGGCTCTGTATAATCGCATTGTTTTATAATGCGGGTGATGTATTCAAGCATGTTTCCTCTAGGGAAGCAGACGACACGGAGTCGATCGCTTTGCTCGCGTCTGCAGCGCTCACGGAGTGATTCGCGACCGGCACATCCGGGCACCTCGGACCAGACAAAAAACGCGCGGCTGCGGCTGGCGAATCGACGAAGTTTTCGTCGGCCACTACGTTCTACCGAAGTAATAGAGATACACAGGAAACAAATAATGGGACGTCGTCCCATTTTGCTGTTTACAGACATGAACTGCCGCTTGCGTCCCAAGCGAGTTCCGGTCGCACCGTCTTTGCTAGCCTGTTGAGCTTGCTTATATCACCAGTGCTAGAAAGCTTAAACGCTACGCGGACAACAAAGCTGTAGATTTAACGAGTGCCCTCGGCTGTACAATATTACATATTGGAGGATGCAAGATGGTTTACAAGAAAACTCGAAACATTTTAACAGATCTCGCACTCCTTCATTCTTTCGGCGTTCACCTGGAGGATTGGGGGTTAAACAACTCATCTACATTTCATGCAGCTGACTTAAAGTGACCTTTGTTCATTCTTTTAATAAACCGGAAGCTCTCTAGCACGTCAAAGACTATAGCAGCACCTGGTGACCTTTGCAATAAAAATGGTCCATTTCTTCTCTGCTCCGCACGCCGCAGTACGCCGCCTCACAGCCACGTCATCCGCGACTACGGGTCTCATGCAGAAGCGACGATCACTTCCCTGCAGTGCGGCTTGGATCCAACATGGCCGCCTTAGGAGCACCATTGCGATACTCTTCTCACCAAATGGAGCACATACAGTTACTCTAGGATACCCCGGAAGTGGCTCTGCTCTACCATTTAGGCTAACGTTCGGCGCTGCTCGTCGCATCTTTCCGGCGGCCGCGCGTTCAATGGCTCCGTCATGGAACTGACAGCTTTTCTACAGGGTGTCTCAAATAGCGGCCAGGCTCTTTAAATCAACAGCAAAAATCGGTTTCTTAACCTGTCGCGCTATGATTTTGTACTGCGGTGTCCACAAATGGTGCATTTTTTCTACAAAATTTGCGAAGAGCGAGCTTACCGAAGTAAAAAGTAAAAAAAGAAAAAGGCTTAACTTCCATGGAAACGCAGCAAAGCCAACGGTTTTCAAACAATAGGGCCCGGTTTGGCACCGGAGACAAGAAATGGCGCAAGCAGTAGCAACGCCAGCTGCCGCCAACGAACGAGCATACGGCGCCGAGAGCCAGCGTCAAACAGCAGACGATATTTTCGACTCAAAAGCGTGTTCAATCTCGACTCAAAGGAGTGTTCGATCTTGGAATCATCCCGCTGGCTTCCCCGGAATTCTGTCGAGGTCGAACCGTCGCAGCCTCGGGAAAAGCAGTCCCCACCACTCCACAACAAGAAAAAACAAAAACAAAAAAACGTTTTTGTGAGCGGACAACCGGATACACCTCGCCGAGTGGCGCGAGCGAACACGTGATGCTTCTCGCCTCTCTCGGCTTCTGATTGGTCGAACGCACAGGAACGCTTTGGAAAGTTGAACGAGTATCTAGCGTCGCGCTACCAGCGTTGCCGGATGGCGTGGGTCGTACCACGCGACGCATTCAAACGCGTTCGAACGCCAATGTGTGTATGGGTCTTGAAAGTGTGCGATCGTACCGTGGCTAGGTGAGCTGGGCTGGCTGGGCCGTCAAGGGGGCGCCTAGAATGAAACAGCGTTTAGCTAAATACGATGATCACGTGGTTTATGGGCACCATGATGTGACTAACGTGAGCAGTGTTGCCTGGTCGCCTGACGAAAATGATCAACATTCGTAAATTAATGATTGCAATTACTAGAGCTCTAAGAATTCTCGAAACCTGGTGTATATGCTATTTAACATATCATCGTTCAATTTAGAAAATAAACTGCCTGTTTAATTTTCGTGTCCGCTTTAACAAACCCAGGCCGCAGCGAGAGCGTCTATTATGGATCGGCACTCAAGGAGGTTGCGGAATTCCCCGACAAGAGCGCTGAAGAACGAAACACCGCGCATCGTGATCTTAATGGCCTTTCTGAATTTAAGTGACTAGACTGAAATGTGCGCTGCAAACACGGTTCTCTAGGGTGATTAGTTTACATTATTAGCCAGAACTTGCAATGCAAGCCCTAGAATCTCAATTTAATTTGAATGGCTATCGCAGTAATACAGGACAAAAAAGACGCGAGGACGCAGAAGGGCGATATATCGTTATGCCCCGCAGCAACATGTCCACTGAAAGCGATGATAGGTGAATGAAAATATTTCAAAATAAAGTGACCAGAACACTCTTGTACTTAGGCTCACATGGCCGTGGTTAGTGAGAGAGAGAGAGACTCTGCCAAAGTGTTCCTGTGTTTTTAACGCACCTTCGACTGGTTTACAGTCGAAGGCGCGTTATTGTTGTTGAAAGCGACTCCAAATTGGCTACAAACTGCGTGACAGGAGTCAGTGTGCTACGCTGTCGGATGTTGCCCTCCGGGCGGTTGGTTGTAGAAATTCTGTCTAAAATGTGGAGCTGATGCAAGGTGGCTGATGTCGCGGCATCTCAGCTCGCGTCTGCTTTGGTTTTTCGTCCACTGTCTGGCCGCTGAACAACGTGCAGCAGAACAGGCGTCTATCGCATCAGATTCGCTGCTGTGCCACCATCAGCATCACGGCAGGCATCAGCACGACACCTTTATGCAGTCATCAGGCGGAAACTTGAGGGCCAAAAGTTGAGGCGGGGTGAACACAGCAGTCGGAGGCGCGCTTCACGCTCCATTGTAGTGTCAGCGAAAACTCACCAATCAGGAGGTACTTCTGGTGAGCGGCTTCGTACTGTGGCCACACGAGGCGCTCAAAACGCCCTTTTCCACGGTCGCCGTGCACTTCACCATCGTGCGGCACGTAACTCGGATCCCTGCGAAGGAGAGAAAGACAAATCAGGTTGTGGAGCGCTTTGTGCAAATACTTTATTAGGAAACACATTATGAGGCTCTTTTACACACTTTCGACTGCTTGCGATCGAGTTCGTTACGACCTTTTATGACCTCTTACGAACACGACGAGAGAAGACATCTACCGCGTAGCTGTGGGCCAGTTGCGATTTTTGTGTTGTTTCGATTTTCTCGCGCAGTATTCCACTGTTGGCTCGAAAGCTTTTTGTGAGTTTTTTAAACGTCCATCTCTCATAGATAGTAGGCAGGTTTGACTTCGTATATACCCCAATACCTACGCGCTAGTGAAATCCCGTTCCAGGGCACGTCATAGATGGCGTGCCAGTGTCTTTTGTCGTCGTAGGATAGGGAAGATGTCCTGATGTACTCGCTTGTAAGCTGTTTAAGGTTTGTGAACCAGCCCACTCGAAAATTCAATGGCCTTGGCTCCGACAGGCTTTGCGTAATTCGAAATTGCTGGACGCTAGCAGCGTCGGGGTTTTCCATTTGGAATTGGGAAGGGCGGCTGCGTCCATTTATCGTCGGGAAACCAGTTAAGACAGCGGGCACAGCCGTCTCTGGTGTCTCGGCGATTCCGCTATCTCGGTTCCCCCGGCGGCAGCCCTCTCCTCGCTGCAGTGGGAAAGTGCGACAGCGTGGGCAGCGCAACGCGCGTGCGTTCTGCAGTACGCAAGCTGCTCACACCGCTAGGGGAGAGTATGGTGCTGTAGTCGGCGCTGTGTATTGCAAATTAGAGGAGCAGAATGCGGTCTCTAAGTAAACTATATGGCTTCTGTGTCTTCCTGACATGCTCACGTAAGTTTGAAAAAGGCACGCGTTGCCATATTTTAGTACGTTGGTGCCTGCATTGGATAAACTCTCATATGTGAACTTGAAAAAATATTGCATCAATTTGTGTGAAGTCAACATGTGCTACAGACTATGAAAAAGTTAATGACTACCTCGTTATTGAGTAGTTTAATTCAGACTTTTTGCATTTTTGCGCTACTAGTGTGTGCTCGCGCCATAACTTTGACGCATGGATTGAGCACGTACGTGCAGGGCCCGCTCTCCACAACGTACACCAAAACTACAACTTCATTGTTTGATGGAGCTCTTTTATTTCATAATGGCGCTTAAATGCTTCCCCTCCGAGGTTCGAAACACAAGCAAATCTGTCGGCGCGCTCTCAAAGGCTTAAAATCTGCTGATCGTACGCGCTGGATATAGCACTGAGAGGTATTTTTAGAGCTTTGAGCTGGCACTCCAAGTCTTCGCTTGTGTCTCGATGGGGTTGATGACTATTCTCGACGCGCTTTATATGCATAGCAGAATCGCCGTCTTCATTCTAACCACATGTTGATTTAGTCTAAAAGTTGGCGGCTATATTTACCTTTAAAGTCCTAGAATGCACGAAAGGCAGTATTTAAGAATTGGTTGTTTCAGTTTGTTTACAACAAAATATACAGTCCTCTATAATATAGAAGACGTACATCAGGGTCCTTCGTTTGCGGGTTTTAATCTTTTTCGAATTGAAGTTGATGACATAGTTTCCGGAACAAAGGAATTAGTTTGTTTATGCTGACTTCAACTTATCAAAAATATTTTTTTCTTCAAATTCGTTGACTACCACCCTAAATTGAAAAGCACACAAAAGAAAATTAAGGCTAACCCCACTCAAAAATTGACCCACTGAATACTGTGAGAGCTTGGAACCACTAAACTAGAAGGCAAAAAGAGGAAGGGCAGCCCTAACCGAGTACATACGGGGGACAATGTGGACAGAAGCATCGAAATGAGATAAAACTTGTACTAAGATTTATCTTGTTCCAATGGTTTTGAGGACGGACGCTAAAATAGTCGTTGACAAAAACAAAACCCCCAAAACAAAGGAACCCAAATATATACACGTATATAAAAGTTAAAGGTCAGGTGACGTCACAGTTTTTCCGCTAAATTTTGCGCGGAACTACATTGGTGTATAGTTCACGTGACATCAGGTTACGTCACATAAATTTCCCCGCCAAGATGAGCCGGGAAACTGAATTGGTGTATAGTTCATGTGACGTCACTGTTTCCGCTAAATTTAGCGGAAAAACTGAATCGGTCTGTAGGTCCTGTGACGTCAGGTCACGTGACATCATATTTCCCGCTAAATCAAGCGGGGAAACTGAATTGGTGTTATTGTTCATGTGACGTAACTGTTTCCGCTAAATTTAGCGGAAAAACTGAATCGGTCTGTAGGTCCTGTGACGTCAGGTCACGTGACATCATATTTCCCGCTAAATCTAGCGGGGAAACTGAATTGGTGTTATTGTTCATGTGACGTAACTGTTTCCGCTAAATTTAGCGGACAAACTGAATCGGTCTGTAGGTCCTGTGACGTCAGGTCACGTGACATCATATTTCCCGCTAAATCTAGCGGGGAAACTGAATGGTGTTAAGAACATGCGACAATAATTTTTCTCCAAAATTTAGCTGCGAAACTGAATTGGTACGTAGGTATCGTAACGTAAGGTCACGTGATGTATAGCCCATGGGGCGTACAGTTCTCAGATATCACTACCAGGTGAGACCGCCACGCGCTGACGCCACCAAGTGGCAAGGATCGCAACTGCAGTACCCCTGATTGTGCATGAACTATTGACGTCACGAGCGCGATACGCATTGCGGTTGTTGCTGGCCGACTTGAAGCGAGGGGTAGAGAGCTTGCGCTCACGTTATTTCGTTTCCGTACCCCTTTCACCTCAAACTGCAACCAATACCAGAAGCACGAGAGCTGAAGGTCTCTGGTTTGGAGCGTTCTTCCGGACTCGCGCTGAACATGCACGTCTCAAAGTCAGGAGCGCGGGCTAGCTCGCGCTTGTAGCTTTGGCTGCAGCCTCAGCTTAAGGGTCAACGGAGTGTAAAGGCACGTTGTATGCGTTCAACGTAGCGTCTGACTGGGCGCGGCGGTAGCAGCGCAGGATATCCCTGCGCTTATGCCACAGCTCCCAGATGATTCCTGAATTGGATTCCGCGCTTCATACGAAGCAGATCTGCCGGTGACTCTGCGGCTTGACGCAACGCAGTTCACTCGCGCTCAAACGTCGAGTGTCTGCAGCCGCATTAAGCTGTTGTAGTCAGCGCGGTCTAAGTGTTCTTTTATTTTGTGTACGTGCAACATTAGAGTGCTTGTTTCGTGACTACTATCTTACGTTGTAAGTACACCGACGCAGACGGGCGCACCGCCCGTCTCCTGCAAACATGAAGTGTGGCTTTAGCAGAAACACTTTGATGCTTTCACCCGCAAGATGGCGTACCTACGTGCAAGTCTGCTCCCCCTTCAGCGAAACGCATAAAGGAACTCTAGAACCACCCTTAAGAAGAAGCTGGAAAACTTCTTGACAAAAACGAGTAGGACGTGAATCCTGGCTTATTTTTATCCCGTGAATCTGAATATCACGTTCGTTTTCCCCGAAGATGTAACTAAACGCGAGAAAACACGAAAAACCTCCGACCAGTCGTGACGTCATACTAGAAACTTTGGGCCGCCAAGCGCGTGTCGCTCGTGTGGGCAGCGCGTGCAATTGCGAGATTGCCAGCGTATGTTTTTACGGAATGACGCGAGTCGCGACTTCTATTTCGGACCATTTTGAAAATAGCGAGAGTGCGTGTGCATAGCTTTGACAGGCGCTGAAGATGCCCGAGAGCAGGGATTTCGAAAATTTCTAGTATGACATCACGCCCCAGGAAGGAGGGGCTTCAGTGGTATTTTAATAATTAATTTCTGCAGCCTCCTTGTAACAAATTGAAAAAAATAATCTCGATATTCGTGATCCTGGAGGCCAAATAAAGACGATTTAGGTGTTTTTTTTTCTCAAATACAAAACCCTTTCAGATTCCCTTTAACCCGTGGACACGTTTGAGGGGTCTACTGTTTTCATGACAAAGCGTGGCAGTGTCCACGGACCGGCGAACTGAACCAATCGTGGTTGAGTTAGCGATTTCTAGATGGCGCCACTGAGCCGCCTCATCTTGAGCGCAATTTCTATTCTGAAAGGAGAGAAAGAAATACTCTAATATTTTTTGCAGTAACAAGAAGATACCTGTCATCTGATCACTTAATCTTTCCGAAAATCGAGTAAAACGTTTTAATGAGGTAATGGTTAATTCGGAAACTTTGGTATCTGGTCCGGGCGGCAAGTGATACATTCGAGCTGAATCCTAGCCTTCCGATTTGCGTAAATTAATTTTGCGAATAAAAAACAAAATAAAAAAGTCTATTTATTTTGGGGACACTCCACAGGCAGTTTATATAAATGTTTTGTCACATACACGAAATCAAAAATGATTTAATGTATGTGAGCAAGATCAGATCACCATAAAGAGAAGTCATAAAATGGCTTCCCTCTCTAGATGCCCCCCCCCCCCCCCCCCCCCCCGTAGTAGTGTTGGATTCGTTTAACTTCAAGGGAGGGAAGGCGAGCGGTTTGAAAAGAAGAATTCTTCCGAGTCATTTGTAGTTGTTTCGAAGAATGAGCGAGTTGGTAGGTTTCGTGCCGAAGAGCTAGCTCTTAGCACGCGAGAAATGATGTAATACGAAAAATCACTTGGAAAAGACATGCCAATTATGAGGGCTACAGAGCTGAAAAAAAGAAGAAAAAAAAAAGAAGTAAGGTAAAGTAAACAAACTCCACTCGATATTTCGAAACAATAAATCTTTCCCTCTTCACATCCTTTTTGCGTCATATCTTTAGGCGATGTGGTGTGGTAACGAAATGCCATGAAATGACGTCTGTGGAATTTGATTTCTGAGAGGCTTAGATTGAGAAATCCATCGATTCTTCACTGCACAAACTTTTAGAGTGGATTTTGACGAAACATTCATGCTTTTTTACTCGTTCATACACAACATCTGTTATTTTTCACATTTCTTCATAAACAAAACAACATAAAATGGAGTGCTAGGCTGAGACTTCCTCTAACCTTGAAGTGTACAACAGCGTATTACTGAACACTTTTTAAAATCTCTTTAGCAGTACTGCATGTTTAAATAAAGTCCTACTATTGTCGACTCCAACGAAATCGATGCCGCATAGCGGGAACACATAGAAGCCTTGAAAGAAGCTCCTTTTGCCACTGTCCTCTGCTTTCGATGCAAGGACAGTGGCAACGTAGCTTCGCCTGCTTCTTTACTGATGTCAACTAAATAATTGAGGCTCATTGATGCAGGAACAAGATAACGGGCGAAAAGGAGATTAAAACATTGTGATGGTCTGCAATATTTTTCGTCCGCGACATAAAAAAAAATTATAACAGAATAATGTGTGTCGACGACTAAAGCCAGCACAGCAGACAAGTCAGCAAATGGTGTGCCTTCACGCATTTTCGACCCTCACTATATCCGCTGTTTTGAAAATATTGTGGCGCCACCTATGGACACCGCCACCTATGGAAGCGGTATCCGAATGGCATTTAAAAACCTGGGTTCCCCAAGATAAACCAGACTCAGACTGCAGCGAGGTGCTTGCTTGTCGACATCTGGAAGGAGTGATTGCAAACACCCGAAGTTGCGGTCTTTCTTCTACGTTTGCAGCCCCAAACGTTGAACAAAACCTAGCGTACAGAATGGAGGCCCTTTCTTTTGTCAATCAATCGCGTCAGTGCTGTGAATTTCACACGTGGAAAAAAATGAACCCGCCTCTCCCTAGCGCTAAATTGATTTCTTGCGCGTTGGATATATTTCCCGAGATGCCACCCATCCGCCAATCGGGCGATTGCGAGTTTCGACGGAAGAGTGAAGGTGATCTGGTTTGTGTCATGGAGCAGAGGCCTCCCCTTCTTGCCCGATTTCGCGTGATCAATTCCAGACGAACCGGCCGAAGCCCCGACTTAGAGCGGGCAGCGCAGGCCGATCAGTTTATCATTAGGGCAGCTAACCCGGGGCAGATCCATCACGCCCGGTTGGCATGGCGGCGGAACAACCAGTTTGGAAACGTTCGAAACCAGGTGGCCTTTGGTGTTCAGGAAGGTGGGTGGAAGGAAGGATCTTAAAAGGGCATTTAGACGAGGTCCCCTTGCGTTTGCTCGCTAAAGGCCCGACTTTTTTTCTAGGCGCGTGGTGAGGACTCAAGTGCAACACTATGCTCACGACGCTGTCTGCCTTGGTAATATCACTGCAACTAGACGGCCTGTACAAATCCCGGCCTTGCCCAATATAATCAGAGAGTAACCTAAACGTTAAGTGTATCCTCAACATTAATTAGACCCTAACGTTTATGCGCTTTCTCATATAGTCGATGATTTCTCTAGATTGGCTGAACACACTAATGACTTTGGCGCACATAAACGCAAATAAGATGTAAAGAAATGTTCTAGTTACGCAAAGCTACTACATTTTGAATTGTAGTTTTACCAGCTATTTCTTTTTCAAATCTAGAGCCTTGATTGGAAACACTGAAAAGTGACGCCTGCAGCAGGCGCAGGTGTTCTGACTGTTCGGGATCTCTAACTTGTTTCCAACTGATTACAAAAAGTTTGATTGTGTCAAATAATTACTGTGGAAACTCATTGTAGCACTTGGAAGTAGATGACGTATTCTGTCTTCGAGGCTGCTTGTCTGTAAAATGGCACTTCTGGGCCAGTAGGTTTTATTATTATCTAAGCAAAAACGGCAAAAATACACACGGACGAAAGAAGGTGGACAGGGCGAATTCACTACTGGCTTTTGTTGAATAACCAATCACTTATATAATATTGACAAAATGTAGTCATTACTTTTGCCGGTCCCAAAAAGCGTACATTCCTGAACCGATCAGGAAATTGAAGTGTCATGAATATATTGCGAGCCTTTTGTTTTGATTTCAAGGGCCTCACGCCCCTGTATTGCCATCGTTTACCAATATTTTACGAATATCTTTTCAAAGTCTAGAAATAATTACGCATCAAAGATTAAACAGTTATTGTGAAAGGGTTTCTATTCTTATGTTTTGCCAGGATGTATATTGAAAAGATCGTTCGTCAGAACTAAAATTACTGAAGCAAAAATAGTTCATTTTAAATAATATTGATAATAAATTTATAACACTGGGATAATGTATAGATTTATCTAAAGCGTTCAAGCGCCTTAATCATGACATGTTAATTCATTAGCAATACACCTTGGGTGTTGGTGGTATAGCGATAAATATGATAAAATATATCTCAAAATATGTTATCAGCGTGTAAAATTAGTAATAAACGATCAGATATCAGGCCACTCAAAATTGGTGTACCGCAAGGTAGAAACTGGGTCCACTTCTTTTTTACATATTTGATTATAACGTAAATTATATGGTATATGCCGATGCCATCATTGTATATTTTCAGGCAGTGATGCTGATGAACTTAGGCGTAGGGTAAATCAATTCTGAAATATACTCAACGCTTGGGCAATATCTAATTATTTGTACATCAATGTCAATAAGACAAATGCTATTTCATTCTGATCCCAAAATACAAACGGTACGTATTCCTCCAACGTTTCCCCGGTGGAACTAATGTATACATAGTAGATTGCATACAGGTACTTACAGGCATAATATTTAAACGGTGCATAGTATGCGACGAAACTGTTACATATATGTAATAAACGGTCGATATAGTTGCGGATATTATATATAAATATCGAAGCATGCTCTCCACTTCTCTTAATCTCCTGTTATACCAATATATATATCTTTATGTGCACTACAACTATTGCTACATATTAAGAAAAATACCTCTATAAATCTAAAAAATGCGTACTCTTTCGGAAAAACTGTGATTCGTATTATATGCCACGCAACATGCATTAGTCACTCAATGCCAACGTTTAATGGTTTCAATATTGTACAAATACCAAATCATGATAATTGGAACTTGCTCCTTTCAATAAAATAAATTTTAGACACAACTAAAAAGTTTACCATGCAATTTCCCCTATGGAACCTAGGGTGTATGGAACTCGCGGTGTCGAGAACGGGTTAATGCCGCACTCCAGAACTAACTATGATAATCGGATTATATACACTTCTCAAGCTTCTAAATGGTCCTTGTAAAGATATTCAATGAAAAAAAAAATGCACATGTTTTTTTTTTTATTTCAAAAATGATCTATTTATTGCCAAACTCCCATTCTCCGCCCAAAGGGAACTAGATGTCACAGTTTGAGCCCGAACCGAATATCTTATTAAAAAGTTATGAGTGACTTTTTTAATAAAAATTCCATGGGAAAATGGCGGCCGACAGAGAACCCGAATACATGAGGGTCTATGGTGCCAGAAACCGAAAACTGGAGAAAATATGGCTCCATTTTCCCATTTGAAAGTTTCAGAAGATCACTTATGTCTTTTGAATAAGATATCCCTTTGGGCTGAAAGTGTGGCATCTGGTTCGGATCTTTAGCTCTACTTTTGGGAGATAAAAACGCTGTAATATATATTTTTAGGGACAGCCCGTAGAAAGATTGAGAGCGTCACTAAAAAGTTGGAGAAATAGTTGTTTATCTACAGTCACGAAGAGGTCAACTTGCTAAAAAGCTGATTTGCTACAGGTTGACCTTTTCGTGACTGTAAATAAACAACTATTTCTCTAAATGTTTCGTTGACTCTCTCAATATTTCTACATTCCGAAAACTTTATCTTCAATATAAATCGATTGGTTTCTCCCGCAGGTGCCCTAAATAGTTGAGTTGTGTATATACTGAATGTGTTTCATCTCTTTTTTCCTACATTCTAATATGCTTTGTGTAGCATTTCCGGTGTTGCTTCATAAGTGTGTCATACGTTCGTGCTTTCTTTTTCTTTTCAATGATGTGTTTGCTTTTTTTTTTCTTTGTTATGAGGGTAGAGGCTTGTGAAGCAACAAGTTCAAGGAGTGAACGTACGCAGGCGAGCTGGTGTCTGGTTGGGAGTCAGTCCGTCTGGCTCAGTTGCGCCATGTTTGCGGCGGCATGTCTTTTTCGTCTTCCCTCTTTAATTTCTGTGTGGACGGCCATAAATCGCTGTTCCCTCGAGAACAATGTCAGCTACGTCTGAGATTGTGTGTCCACTTGTTCGTTATTTTATTTCGCCTTGCCTTAGATTTATATTATGATAACAACGAGTGATTTGATTTTTTCTCTACCTCCTTTTCCAAAAATATGACGTACAAATAGAAAATTTGAACTGGAATAAAGAATTTGAATTCCTCCTTTCCTCCTTCTGTATTTTTGGCGTTTTTTTTTCAGGTGCCTGCTGAACCTGAAAGTTTGCCAGCCGTTGACGTCACGCCCCAAGGAATTGCGAGGAAAAATAAATGTACGTTTTTTTCGTTTAATCTGAATTTGTTGGGGCTAAATAGAATCCTGAGGATAATAGAACGAGGGCATTAAAATATATTTTTTTGTTAGCCAGAAAGTCGCCTGTATACCCCTTTAGATATATTACACCTTGGCAACACCGTTGGTTTGGAGCCCTAATACTGAACGATGGGCCAGCCGGGTTTAGCAAGATTTGTATAGGGAAAACTGGATATATAGGTACACTCTCAAGACTAGAAGGTAGCCTTCCACCCTTTGTCTCATATAATCCACCCCGAAACTTCAGTTCGATGTACCACGCACTGATGTCGAACCGACGGCCCCAACTTTTACGAGGTGCTTGATAACGGTGTGATATAACATATTAAACAACTAAAGTACGTATCAAAGACTACAGAAAAAACACACAAAACAAACACTGAGGTTTTGCCAAAAAAAAATCCAAATTACTTTGTTTCGCAGTAGGTCAGAAGTAATAGTTGGTACCGTCGGCTCAACGTCAGTGCGCTGAACGTCCAACTGAAAATTTGGGGTGTATTGTATGTAACAAGTGGTGTAAGAATATACTTTTTTTTTTAATTGTAGAACACAAAGGCGGCCATAGAACCAGTGCTGACGAATCAACACCTCATATTTTCATCTAAGCTTCAACAACAACATGTAATCCAAATATAAAACGACTCGCATTCTGGCAAAGAAAAAAAAACACACGGCACTAGAAGATTGAAAATTATATAGAAAAGCTTCATCGCTTAACCCACCACCCGGTGGGTTAAGCCGTGACCGGACCATAATGAACAACACATTTCTGTTTCCAGGAGTTGCACTCCTAAGTTGAGCAAGTTGAAACTAAGTCATCGATGGGGCCTAGGAGGTTTTTGCTTTCTACCGCAGCTATGAGATTGTTCGTTGCTTGTGTTTGACCAGAAGTAATTCCGAAAGCACAATCCCCGTGTTTCGCCAATGGCAACCTTATTTTTCTCGGTGGCCATTATAATAAGTGGCCAAATTATCGCCAGATAACCTCTGTGTAAAGTTATCGGATGGCAGCTGTTGGTGGCAACGTTTTGCAAATGTGGAATGCATCATCATTCACTTGTTTAGTTTTCAGGATACCTCGATATATTGCTTTATTAACAACACGTTTACTTTGTCATAATTTAACTTATTTCAACCGTTCTGTGACGACGCATGACACGCGTGATAATAAAATACATTGCGAATGCCGCGTTAAAGGAACTCTGACACTCGAAACTACACCGGTTTCTCCAAAACAAGCGAACGGTAGGTGTCCTAAAACAAAAAAAGTTATAACAGAAAAACAAAATCTTGCACGAAAGGTGCTTATAGATATACGAGTCCAGCACCGTAGCTGAGTTATTATTTTTTTATTTATTAATCACGTGCCGATATACATATCGAGGGTGATTACGTAAAAACAATACATTTTAAAAGTTATTCCGTACAACAAATATTTTGATACGTGCGCAGTTATCACACAACAGTCTTGATAGACACTGGAGGTTATGAGTGCTGGCTTATAGACCTGACAGTCTCTCCAAATATGCAATATCGTTAGCAGGACTAGGCGTACATGGTAATTTTGTTATCCGTACCTGTCCTACGTTATTAGACATTAGACCGCAATCAAGCCGATTCCGCGAGTTTTGGCTATCGTATCCACAAGCGACCCGCGGTCCGATTTTCATATATTTTTAATTCCCGAAAGGGCGCCATTTTGTGACAAAACGTTCCGGACACGCATCGATGTCGAGCATACAGATGGTGTTAACGGCTCAAAGCCTTAGGTAAGTCAGTCAAAACATTGAACGGAGGTGTTGTAAAAGGGAGTAGTGAGTTCAACATTAGCATCGTTCACAGAAAATCTTCTAATTGAAAAAGCTGCCGGGTTTCAGTGTGTGATCCACAGAGCTTTGAGAACTCGCAAAAAGCAAAACATATATTCAACTCTGGAAGCCAGGTATTGCCTGCTTAAGGAGATGGGAGACGTTGTCGTAATGACATGAAGCAGTCGTGGCTTGAGCAGCAGCCCTGCGCACCAATGTACATTCACAACTTCCTTGCCAAGTTGGCTTGGGGATCGCAACAAACGAACGTCGCCGGCACCAGGCATTTTCATCCTATTGTTTGACTAATTTTGGCTCCGTATCCACATATTTCCTTGAAGGCAGCATAAAGAATCTACAGACATCAAGCAACCCTAAATATTATTACTTATGAAGTTGTTAAAGCCTTAGATAATCTGAACTCTCACTTATATAACTCGCTGAGTAATATCAATAAGGCAACATATTCTCTTAAGACACACAGTTATAGAAGCGAAAATAAGCAACAGAAAGTGCTACACATCACATCATGTAGAGTGGATAGGAATTATATTCTACTTTGTTATGATGAATTCAATGTTTTCTTTTTCGTGATTATATATATTATGTTTTTCAAAATTGAAAGCTGTCTGCTAGCACTCGTAGCATTATTTGGTACACACATTAATAATACAAAAAGCTCATAAATGAAAACTCTTTTCTTCTTCGATGAAAACACAGAAGATATTGGAAAATTAAAAAAAAACACAAAAACTTCTTTGTACTTTTTTAGACTCTTCCAACATTTTCCCACCTTTTTAAATATCTGTTTCACAAGTTCCTTGACGCAGAAACGGCGTGCTAATAACAATAGCAACAATATTATTAACAATACGCCCCCAAAAGAATAAAACGAAGAAACTCGGGGCGCGCGAAAGTTTGCCGCGTTCCACGCCCACTTCGGAAAAGAACCGAGACGCGTCAATAATTTCGTTTCCATGGCACACGGTTGAGAAGAGCCGCCCGCAAAGAAAAGCCCGCCTTTTCCTTCTTCTATTTTCTACCGCTGCAGGGAGCAAAAGCGACCGGGAGGACGAGGCGGGAAAATTTAATTTGACGCCTCTTGGTCCGAGCGAGGGGCCGCCGCTGCCGCCGCTTCCGGGCCTAACCTGGTTGAGGCGTGCACCATTGCAGCCGCCGCTCAACTGAAACGAAGCAAGAAGGACGTTTTTTGCCCTCTGAGGAAAGCCTGATGGATCGCCGCCATCTCAGCGATTGCTTCGGATTCGGGTCGAACCACGCTCAGGCTGCGAACATGTTCACTGAACGTGTGGCAAATGGCCGTCGGAGGGAGGAGGGCAAAATGGCGAGAAATAGTCGGATTATGACCGGTGCTTATCAATGATGAAAATATTTATTTATTTAAATACCCTCTGGGCCAACGGCATTACAGAATGTACTGGAACGTAAAAGAGGGAGAATAAATAAAGGGAAATAAAAAGGCAAAAGGTAAGTTATGATGTTGTACAATATATCAGTAACAGCTAATTTAAGCAGAGTGATGGGACTGGATTTTAGCGATGGAAGCGGGGAGGCGGTTGTCTTAAGGGTATTTTGGGAATGAACGACTAGTGGAATGCGTTAGTGTTGCATATGGTCACGTTTTTGTTACGTGTGGCGCCTAGTTTAAAATGATGATCAAGACGGGATGAAACATAAAAATGTTGCGTAAAAGGACTACCCAAAAGGAATTCGAGTTTAATACTCGTGTTTCCTCTAGAGATCCAGATCCTCGAATGAAAAGAGCGACGGAAGTCCCACTTCGAAGTGAAGTCGGCCTCCGCCGAGTGTAGCAAATCATCGCGAATCGATATGGCAGCGACACGTCATCTAAAGGTCACGGGGTCGTCAGAAAAGGGGCGTCAAGCTCTGATGTCTTTTGCAGGCGCGTAGTTCTCGGCACTTTTCCTCCCTTACCTATATGACTTTAACTCGTTACTAGGGTAAAATGTGGGAAAATATTGCCATCGGTAGAAAAAGAAAACAGGGAGAGACACGTCTATATTTCTGCAACTGAACAAAAAATGTTCCTCCTTGTGCCCCAGTTTCGGGTCAAAGTAGTCATGATAAACGTCCACCAGCTCGCCCGTGCACTGACTCTATTTCTATCCCTTGGTTTCAAAGTGACGGGCACCAGGACGGGCACCGGACAACTGAACTTCCTCATTTAAAAACATGGTAAAGAATTCATTTATTTTAGTTCAAGTTACTGCAACAGATTTATAATAGACGCTTTCCGAAATTCAGTCTGGCCACTTTGATCGCTATTATCATCTAAAAAATGGCATATACGCTATACTAATGGCGTCCTTCTGTTCACTGATGAAGGAAAAAGTTGAAGATGCCGCTAAGCAGATGATTTGAGGCCTCAACATTCGAGACGTAAGCGCGATGCGAAGCAGGAGTTGGAGGCAAGAGCTGCGTAAGGATTCGTTCCTAACTCGAGCCCAATCAATCTGTTAATAGCACACAATCGGCTTCAGAATCCCTTGATGCATAGATATTTACCAAGGCGTTTATGTGGATTGGCACTTCGTTTTCACTGGTTGCATCTTCTTCGCCATCGACACTGACAGAGATTGAGAAAGAAGAGCTGAACTGTGAAGCGCACATTCTCGTTTGTCGGACTTGCGAAAATGACGATGGCCGATAAAATACTGCAGAATACGGGTTTATTCCCGCTACTAGTACGGTAAAAGCTAAACTGCCATTTGAGCCAGCAGATGGCGCTGAATTCCGGAAAGGTTCCTTTGTGATGTGACAAATGAGGCGAATATTTAAAAAGTTAAATAGGATATTCTAGGAAACAAGATATCCAAATATTATTTTTGTTCCCTTCACTGACGCCAGCCAGGGTCAATATTGTTATAGGTATATATGTACATAAGTGTATATATATATATATATATATATATATATATATATATATATATATATATATATATATATATATATATATATATATATATATATATATATACATATATGTATATGTGTCTGTGGCAGAAAAACGTATTTCAGATGGTTTTTTGGAGTTTTGTTACATACTATTCGTAAGAATACAAACTTCAAGTATAAAACAGCGAGCACGAGGACAGGAACAGGACATCTGAAAGATGTCCTGTTCCCGTCCTCGTCCTCGCTGTTTTATGCTTTTCAAGTTTGCATCCATTAACCAACTACGCTCGTTTTCAATTGTAACTATTCGTAAAGTTCGTCGATCGTTTCGGCCTGAGACAGACCTTTTTCAAAACTGGTTACAGGAGACTGGTTACGTCTCATGTAGCCACTCTTGAAAAAAGTCTGTCTGAGGGTCAGGGCAAAACTTCGACAAACTTTACGAGTAATATGTTATAAAGTTTAAACAACCGTCTCAAGTACGTTTTTCTGCCGTGTATACTCTTCGGCATCCTGTGCTACGTCTCTCTCTCTCTCTCTCTCTCTCTCTCTCTCTCTCTCTATATCTTTCTATATATATATATATATATATATATATATATATATCAGTGTGTCGAACCGAAAAAAATACGGGTTCGGTTACGGTTCAGGTTCAGGTAAATTTATTTTGTTCCGATTCAGTTCCGGTTCGATTAATTCGATCCGCGAACCGGTTCGGAAATTATAAATGACAAATTGCAACATCAAAATAAATTACAAATAAAACATCTGAAATCAGCACATACGAAACGGGATACATCGTCGAAACTAGTAGTGCATAACGTTTATAAAAGCCTGTAGCCAATGCAAGCGGCAAACAACGACTGTCTGATGACAGGGCTGTCTGTCACGGGCGCTAACTCCAGCGTCTGCTGAGCGTTGGTTTGAGCGCACGCGCCCGCTTGAGTCCCATGACTACGCTGGGCAGGCGACGGAAGCAACAGAAGCTCGGCAGATCCTTTGTCAAATTCGAAAGTGCGCGCAGCTTCGCTTCTCCGCGAGCGACTAGGGTTTGTATCCCTGTTTTTTTCCCCGCATTTATCGAGTTTCCGGTACGAAAAAATACGGCATGTAAATCTTGACACTTCATAGCTCGATATACTCTGACCGGTGGTTGGGGCAGCGAAGAGCAGATATAATTCATGAATGCTCATTTCAACTGTAAATAAAATTTCTTTCTCTCCCTCAAACATTATCAAACTCCACAGCCTTTTCTTTTTTCATTCCGATGGAAGCAAGCTTCAAGAACTCGCGCGTTCTAGAAACGTGTTATGAAATGAGCACACAGCAGCATTTAGGATTTACGAGATTGTAGGAAAATGAAATCCCGTGACGCGATTTTTTTGTTTTTGCACAGCCTTCCAATTCTTTTTTTCCGTGCAAGCCGCGACCAGCGCAATACTGGTTCCTATGTCAAGATTCATGGATGCAGCGTTTGTCAAGATTCATGGATGCAGCGTTTATATTCCTAAGACTGAGTGGAGAAGAAAAATATGTAAGCGAGGTGTGCGTCAGTTGACGGCACTAAAAAACAAATGGCATTGATAGCACATTCATTGTCAACAGCGCGTGGCCGAACCGTTTTGACATGAGCCGGTAACCGTTATTTTTTTTCCGGTTCAGTTCCGGTTCGGGTTCATCGCGATAACAATATAACGGTTCGGGTTCGGGTTCAGTTCCGGTTTTCGGTTCGGTTCGGTTCAGGTTCGACACCCTGATATATATATATATATTGTTAGGAAGCCGGAGAAAGGACGACGACAAGGTCACTGAAGTGGGCAGGCTCGCGCTCATACTGTGGGCTGCGATCATTCGATCACCGATCATATCCCTTGTACCTAAACATCCCCCATTGAATATCCGTGTATTCCTATCCTCACAATATATATATATATATATATATATATATATATATATATATATACTTTTTTAATTTTAAGTGTCTTTTTGTTTCAAAAATGTTTTCAATCGTTGGCGAAACTCCTTGTATAACTCTAATATTTGGCCGTATTCCTTCGGTTATAGTACTCGTACATGAGCACACGCCCATTCGAAGGTGCATTTTATATGGCCGTTTATGATTATAATGGCGATTTTCAACCAACGTCTCGAAGCCCCGTGTAGAAGCACATATACGTGGTCAAGAAATGCAACATCAAGCTACTGCGGTCTGAGCAGCGAACTTGGTTGTTATGAATGTTTTTTTAGCGAGAGGTCGATCTCCTTTGGAGACTTGATCCTGCTTGTTCACCGCGATAGGGTAAAAGTTTAGCAAGTGGCGCACTACAGCTAATTAGGTGTATTTAACCTTAACCCTGCGGAAATAACTTCATGGCCACATGCCGGTGAGCTGGCCGCCGATTTAAAAATGTGCAGCGGCGGAAGTTTAGCTGAGACCCTGCGTATTTTGCAGCGCGAGGCTTCAGTTTGTTATTTTACCTGCGCTGAGTTAAAACGCTAGTGTCTCCCGTGTAGCCAGCAAAAAACAGGACGCCGTTTCAGACAATAGTGCGACTATTCATCATTAGTAATAGGGAAAGGGTATAAACCATAACTTTTCTTTAAAGAACACCTCGTTCTCTAAACAAACAAGTGTTCATTGAAGGGCGCAACGAATGTTCTTCTTGATTAAAAAGCATTCGTGACGCTTTCGGCGCATACAGAATTACAATGATGGGAAGTAGAGCAAGTTAAAATATTGTTATGGGTTCGTGTGAGCTTGGACGTTGCAAGTTCACCAACGACGTGACAAATGCGAAAGGCAGAACGATGGTAAAGACAAAAGAGACAACAACCCGTAGACTTCCGCCCCTTGACTGCATGATGCCAGATATATTGAGCCACCCTGCATGCCCTACTGCTGCAGGGCAGAGCGTTAACGTGACGAACGTGACGTTTAAATGTCAACGCAATTGGTTGTAACTTTTAGCTCAGATCAGTTACCGTTACGGACCATAGCTGCGTAGACAACTACACAGATTCGTTCTTACTCGGACAACACCATTCATGTGATATTTACTTACTATACTCCGTTTTACGATAACTTGGTGAACTGTGGAGGATAGGGACCCGTGATCCAATAAGAGCGTCGGAGCGAGGCACGTGACACGACGTCACTGGAGCATTTGTGTCACTGCGTCAAATGCGAGGCGCGAGGCCCGCACGAACCGGCTGTCGCCTGCTAGCCAAGAGTCGTCTACTCCGAAACCAACAAATTACAGATGAACGCCCACCGCATCAACAATTCCGTCCGCTAGAATAGGGAGCATTTTGGGAACAGTACATAAGACAACCATACGCTCAATTTAGCCGTGAATCTGTGACGGGTGCTAATGACAGGGCGCAATGCGATGATTTGAGCGGAGACGGCCGATTTCACGGCTGCGATTGCCGGCGATCGCCAACGGCTACGGCGCTATACGATGAGAAAAACATCGGGAGCGGATACGGTTGTGTCGTCACTTTTTTGGTGTAAAGTAATTGAAACTCATAAATTTGTGATTATTTATTCTTTATTCTTCATTTAATATTCTCGCTGGAGATTGAAACGCGTGCGTTTAATTGCCGTTAGAAGAAAAAGAAGCCTAGAACTACTTTTTTAGCGCACGGCACTGTTTCTGTGCCGGTAACAAGTCCCTCGTGGCCTCGACTATGGTGTGTTATTATGTGCCTTGCTCCGCGCTATTATTGGGTTGTGGGGTCCGCAGCCTTCTCAGTTCGCCAAGTGATTATGAAACGGACTATACCTCGGACACTGCCCAGGATTGAGTTCTGAACCCAACGTAACGTTACCAATATTGTTCCCGCTTTAAAAAACAAATTGTTGGCGTGGAATCACTAATATTTTAGATGTAATAGACCATTTGCTAAATCCCTCAAGTGGCCCGTTCCGCTGGGGCATTTAGCTCGAGGAATCATGGGAAAGGCGTTCCTTCAGCTCCCTAGTGATCAGTAATTTCGACCAATTCCACGGTTCCACAGTTTGCAGTGTAATTCGGAGTCACGCTGAACAAGCGTCGTATAGTGCCTAAGGACGTGTCATATCACTTGTAAAATTGCTCGTCAATATCAGCGTTTTTGATACTGTGCACGCTGTCAACCTTTCAACCAGGCTGAGCTGCAGAAATCTCTTAGGATATTATTATTCTCGTACAGCTTCAAGGACGCTGATATTATGTTAGAAGCGCTAAAAATGCAATAACTAACACCGCTGACTCAGAGCTAAATCCTGGTTTTAGTTGTGAATTCTCGGCTTTTCACTGTTAAAACAACAATTACGAGAATAATAATATCCTAAGAGATTTCTGCAGCTAAGCCAGGTTGAAACTAAAGTCGCTGGATCCTGGGAAAGTAGCGTTACTGCCTTCCCCTACCTGCTAGCCCGGACACTAACGAATACTAACATTCAGTCGAACAAAACGACGCAAGGCGATTGGCAAATCTGTCTACGTTAGGCATGGAAATCGCCATCTTGGTTCATTCAAATCTGCAAAGCTTCCAGGGGGTCGTTCTAAACCAGGCTGCGGCGAGATCACCATGGAGCATCTCGTACTAAAAGCGTTCCTCGTCAATATAGGCGTCTTTGGCACTGTATGCCAGAGCTAATCAACTTGTCAATAATTCCCCCTCCCATGACCTTTTACAATTATACTGTTCTTCTTGCGTATTTTAAAACAGTTAACTTATTTTTCAGTGCCTCCAAGCACCGACACAGCATGTGGTGGTGGTACGAAGATGTACGCTTGTTTCGCTAGTTTGTGGATAGCAATATCTCTGTATACAAGAAATGTCTCCATAAATCTACCCGTAACAGCGAATTTAAATCGGTTCACCAAGAATGAAGCGGTCAGGGAGAAAATTTTCATATCACGGACGAAGATGACAACCATACGGGGAGCTTGGCGCTACTTTCCCAAGATCCAGTGACTTTAGTTGAAACGTGGATCGCATGCAGAGTATCAAAAACGCTGTCATTGACACAATTTTGTATGAATGATAGACAGGTCCTTGGGCTCGTCTATATGACGCTTGTTTGGGTTGCATCCGAATTAGACTCAAAACTGTGCAACCATGGTATTTTTCGAAATTACCGATCACTAGGGAGCTGAAGGTACACCGGGTTCCGATGATTCCACGAGTGCGGACCCGGGGCAACTTGGGGGTTAGCAAATGGTATATTGCAGGAGCTTCTGCGATTGCAAGATACTTTATCTATGACCACATACCTTTGGTGAAACTATTAACTGCATTTGCAGCTTCGGTACATTTTATTTTTATTATTTTTTTATTTTAACATAGTCCTGCCCAATGTGAACCTTTACAGCTCTTCTGCAGACTTCACTTGAAAACGTGAGACACAGTGGGTTATGTTAAGAGCTAGGGCTTCGATCTACAAGCAGATTTGCGAAGCTTGTCACTTCTCAACTCGAGCATGCAATTATTCAAGTTTTTCACGTAATCAAAAATAAGTCACGTTCGATGTGCAATGGTCACATAAATTCAAAGTGGGTACCGAATGATTGCAAGGTGTTTGGCAACTATTCGGCAGACGGAGCTGCAAATAGAGGATGTTTGTAGGGCACCCCTGTTCTTGTTTCCTCCGCGAAAATATATTACAGTGATTTAGCCAACTACCTTGGGAAAACAGTCAGAGCTTCAACTACTCGGTTTCTAAATAGAAATATAGTAAGCCTCACATATAAACCTGCACATGCTCATTCATATGCCGAACATACTGACTCGCTAGTCAGATACTACATTTCATGAGCCTTACTGAGAGCAAGAAGAAAAACACCACAAGAAACATGAAATTACTGCCGCAAATTCGCGTATCCTCAAAATATCCATGTGCACTCCATTACATTACCCTGGCTGAGCACCTGTCCATGTAAACGTATAACTTTACCGGCCAGCCATTTCTACATTTGCAAATTAAAGCTATATTAATATATATTGTTCACCGTTTTCTTAAAAATTGAATTGCACAAATATATGTAGAGTACTCAAAGGAAAAAGTGCAAATGTAATATTTTATAGCGACGCGTATTTATCTATTTGTATATGATCTAAATAGACACACACATACGTATCAATATGTGCGCACATGCATGCAACGCTGCGCTTATATGTACGCTGCTACATTACTACGTATGTCTTGTTTTTATGCTTGTTTTATCTTCTAGTATGTTTTCCTACATCATAATCTCACCACATTGCCTCCCGATCCTCCAAAAGATTTTCCATAAGAGCAAAAACCGATTCTTCACGTCGTTTTTAAATAAACATTGTTTTCTCTCGCTTGAACGATCGTTCAAATATATAATTGCATTTTGCATCCAATTAAACAAGGTGTACAAAAAACAGCTGCAAGAGCGGGTCACGCTTCAACCTATTAACAACGTGCCTGTCAGTAAATGGCTAAGTGTAATGATTTGAACGAATCTTAAAGTATTGCGAAAGTCATATGTGTGATGCTAGAGTTCTGTAATTTAGCACAAAGGAGCAGATAATTTGGGCACTTGCTTTTTTATAATTATCTAGAGCCTCAGTCCTATAAAGTAAACTCAAGACTTATATTGCTCGATATGAAGTCAGACATTTGTTGTTCCAGAGCAAATACATTGTTATTGAACAGTGGGGCACGTCATGTATCCAAGGAAAGAAAGGAAATAAAATAATTCCGTCTTTATTTTTGTGTCCCACACCGGCAGCTCAATAGTTCCAGCTCCAACAGCTCCAATAGTTTAAAACTTTGTTTTAAACACACGATAAAAAATACAGTAAAAACACAATAAAAAATACAATAAAAACACAATAAAAATACAATAAAAACACAATAAAAAACAGTGAACACCATGTCATCTTAGACTAAAAGTTTTAGTTTATTCTGACAAATCTTCATATGAGAATCGTGTTACGTTCAAAATTTCCACAAAACCACTAGATCACTTAGCCACACTTTCGTGGTTTGTAACACGGGAAACATAATTTTGCAATTTAATTGAATTGTAAAGATCGATTTCACCCATGCGGCAGTTACGGAAACATATATGCATTTTCATCGGAACATTTTCAAACAAACTGAGAAACGAATACGAAGAAAGGAGAATAGGGGGAGAACGTCCTCCTTCACTTCTTTGGTGTCCATTTTCCTATTCCTTAGCCTCGCGTTGCTTCAAAATGTGCAATATATACCAGCTCACTTGCGCCGTTACGTTCTGTTCGTTCATTTTTATCTTATGGCGGAAGCGATAAAATTAGAAAGTCTTGAACCTCGAAATAAATTTGGTACCGGAGTAGTCATAAGATATATTCACAAAGCCCACACGCCTCTTTTTTTTCGTTTGCCTTTTGTTTTTTTAGAGGTTTGGACATTCCAGAAACCTGCTGGGGCTCGGATTGTGATGGGGGCGAAAATCCGGAGACGTCTAAAAGCGGCAGAGTGCATCAAACTGGCGACTGGCCCCACATCTGTCAGGAGGCACTCCAAGCTAGATTTGCCGAGCTCAGACGAGAACAGATACGGACGGGCGGTGTCCCCGAGCCGCCCTTCCATCTCAGCCGCACTGGCCATTCGTCATGGTTGCCTGACAGAGCTCTTGCGATCTTCTCTTTTTAGGTTTTTTGTAGATAGGGAATCCTGTTCGTTCTATGACTGATGCCCATGTCTGCTGCGAGGGCGGCATGAACGAGTACTTCCACCACCAGCTGTACATAGTCGGAGAACGGATTGGCGTTTATGTTCAATTTGGTCGTATATATTTCGAACGAAATTTATTTTCTATTATCTTTATACTACAGGATACAGATCTGCAAATAAATATATATGTTGTATTTAATAATTTGTATCTTTACCAAACAGAGCTCTGTGAAAAGTTAGTGTTTGGCATGTGACTCACAGCAGGCTAAGAGAGTTAGGAGGTTATTGTGTCCTCAGGACACAATAACCTCCTAACTCCTTTTTGTTCTTAGAGCGCAGCTCTTAGGCGCCCGTTTCCGGCTTGAGTGGCGACGCCGTCGACGTCACCGTCGCCGTCGGCGTAACCGCGAGTTGCATCATGGAAAGTTTTCCATAATGACGTCCCACGTGACGTCACGTGTGACATCACGAGTGTCATTAGGGTCACGAGTGACGTCAGGAAAGTCACTCGTGAAGGTCACGACTTTCACAGTGACCTTCACAAGTGACCCTCGTGACGTCACTCGTGATTTTCGTCGTGACTTTCACAAAAAAGGGAGAGGAGGTGGGCAGGGAAAGGAGGTGGGAGAGGAGAAGGGAGAGGAGGTGGGGAGCAGGCAAGATAATTCGGAGAGGTGTAATAGTTAAAAGAGCATAATGATAGTTAGAAGTTATAATGTTGGTTAGGTTTAATACTAGTTCATTGTTTTAATAGTTAGAAACATGTACTAGTTTGAAGAAAAATAAAAAAATAAAGAGGCTGGTGTCTCAACTTTTTTAGTGACCTTAGTACTGATGTCATTTTGAAAGCAATTTGCAATGTATTTGAATGTATTTGTTATGACATTGGTCATTTATATGCATTAAAGGTGTCCAGACATCTCTCGTGTGCAATCTATGAGGGACCACGGGCGACTAAAGCAGGTCTTTGGCACCTTATGCTGCTATTCATTGTCCCAGGTGCAGACAGCACTTGAAGATAACGAGCCTATCTCTCGCCTCGATTACCATGCTTTAATTTAAAAAAAATAATGCAAGAAAATGTGCTTTAATGCGGTGTCAGAGAACTTTGTTTTCAAAGAAGACAAGTTGAGAAAGACTTTTTTAATTCTATTTAACGCAGCATGTGCTACAATAAAATGAGGTGAGGCTGTCCTCGTTGTAACAGTTGTTCTCCTCTTTCACTGAATAGTGTATAGAATTAATTATTGGCGTTCAGAACCCCAAAAAATACAGGCTCGATTTTCTCTCCGCTTAATTGCAGTTGAAAAAAAAAATAGAGAAAAGTCGCGTTCAATCTTTCAACCTGCAGATAAAATCAGCGTCTTTATGTAATTTGGTGTCGATTATAGGCTACCGATGTTTATCATAGCCAGGCGCCGGGATTGGCAAAGCACTTGACACCTGATGAGCTCCAAGCATTGTTGGAGTCCGGTTGTTTCCGCCACTGGAGCGATTTCATACGAGGCATGGCAGGAATGTTCATCGAGGCATTGGTTATCACGAGTTACAGCCAAGCGCTTGAGCAGCTCTCGTGTCCATTCTCTCCTCTGAATATGATAGTCGTCATCATAGTGTAATCATCGAGACTCCAACAACAGTGTCATCCCTGCCACTACATCATCGGGGATTTCAAAGAAAATGCTGGAAATGTGATTCTCTTCTGTCCTTCAAATTTCACCAGGACAAAGACGCCGTTTGGTCACTGGCGTTGCATGTGGCTATAGTTGGGTCACATAGTGCCAGATGAGCTTGTCTCAAGTGAAGCATATCCGCACCCAATTACGTTGCACGGCTCTTTCATGTGGTCCACCGCGGGGATTGTCTTGGCTGCATAGGCGCCGTGAAACCAAGGGAGAGGAGGATACGAGATGTGACGTCATAACGCCGAACTCTGGTCGAAATGATTACTGGGTAGACCTAAAGCCAGCTGCTTTCGTCTCCACTGCACTCGTCACTCTCTGTTTGTCTATGACGCGAGGAGCCTTTCTCTGGGCCCCGTGGAAGTTCTATACCTGGTGCTTCCGCGAAAACATTCAAAACTTTCTATCAATAGTCAGGTTAAGAAAAAAAAAACTCTTTACGGAAACGAATCGCCAGTCACGGCAGATGACATGATTTGCAAATTAACTTACAAGTTAGCAAACAAAGTTTATTCATTAGTTTTTTTGATTAGTGAAAATAAATAAAGAAGTTTAAACCCTGAGAATGGGAGGAAAAATTTAAAATTTATTAGAAGAAAAAAAAAAAACGTTGTCAGAAAAGCGCCTCAAACTCACTCGAGCTGAGTTTGAGACGCCTATCTATCACTTTTTTTCTTCTAATATATTTTCAAGCTCACTTCTCAGTCTAAGTGTCTAAACATCATGATTAATACGCAGCAGCTCGCCTGCACGTTGACCATTTTACAGCAAAGCTGTATATGACTCGTAGGTCTGGTTTTTCGTGTCCGTCGACAAAACAGTAGTCGTCAGAAAACCATAGCCTGCGCCTTATCATCATTCACGCGCGCCTTATCACCTATGATTGTGGTTTCGACACTTGTTTCAAATAAAAAACACAAAATAAGTGTCTAAACCACAGGATAGATGATAAGGCGCGAGAAACAATGCGAAGCACGCAGCGCTCCCCGCATGTGTTCTCGGTAAAAATTGCGGTTGAATAAGCTGCCGCGGCAAAGGCAGCGTACTAAGTCTTTCATACATCAGAAAAGTCTGTGTACAGTGCATTTACTTTTCTTTCGTCAATCATTTGGTACAGACCCTTTGCTATTTACAAACATGAGCTGCGGCATGCATCCCAAGCGACTTCTGGTCGCACCGTCTTTGCAAGAATGTTGAGCTCGCTTATGTCACCAGTGCTGGAAAGCATAAATGCTACACTGACAACGAAGTTGGAGAATTAACAAGGGCCTTCGGCTGTACAATATTGTCACGAATGACAACTGATGAGGCGGTGACAACAAAAGAAACTAAACGTTTAATGGGGCGAACTTGTGCCCAAAAGTAAAAAGGAAACAGAAGATAATAACAGAGCGTCGCGGGCGTCGAAAGCGGCGAAGCAGCAGGATCGAACGCTGAGGCGAAACTGACTTGGTTCGCCACGCGAAGCCCCTTATGTACACGCGTAGACTTCTGGAGTAATCGGCCCAGAAGGTTCGGCGTGTAGAACTTTCTAACCTCGAACAAGCAACACAATTCTCGAATTTACGAGAACATTACATTGGATGTCAACAAAAGGCGTCCCCGCGGCCAGGAATCGAACCCTGGCTTTTCGCGTGGGAGGAAGGCGCTATAACCGTTAGGCCACGCGCGCGCTGCCTACTTGGCAAGCTGCGCGCGCGGCATTATTCCCCGTTTAAAAAGTGCATCGCCCCGATGCAGCATAAACCAAAACAAAGCAAACAAAAGTAACGGTAAGCTAAAGAGTCATTTGGAACACATAAGGTCCACAGTCTCTGATCGGTTTAGCGCAGACATACGGTCTATCGAGTAGCGGCACGCGCGACATGGACGACTTCTGGTCGTGGAGGGCGGCGTGATGAATTACGTGTTCCGGCGGGCATCACACTCGTAGTTCAGGTCCCCGAGTCGACGAAGTACTTTGTAGGGTCCGAAGCAGCGCTTTAGGAGTTTCTCACTAAGACCACGGCGCCGTATCGGTGTCCACATCCATACCCGGTCTCCGGGTTGGAAATGGACGTCCCTGCGACGCAGGTTATACCGGCGTGCGTCGACTCGTTGTTGCTCTTGAATCTTGATTCTTGCCAGTTGACGAGCTTCGTCCGCGCGTTGCGAGATCAGTTGAGCATCGTCGTTGCCATCGTCGGCCGGCACGTGAGGCAGCATGGCGTCGAGCATTGTGGTAACCGTCCGGCCGTGTACCAGTTGGAACGGTGTCATTCCCGTGGTTTCTTGAACCGCTGTGTTGTACGCAAACGTGACGTACGGCAACACCTCGTCCCATGTTTTGTGCTTTACGTCGACGTACATGGAGACCATGTTGGCGATCGTCTTGTTGAGCCGCTCCGTTAGCCCGTTGGTCTGCGGGTGATAAGCGGTTGTTCGTCGATGGCTCGTATGACTGAGCCGAAGAACTTCTTGAGTCAGCTGTGCCATGAAGGACGACCCGCGATCGGTGATCAGCGCTTCAGGTGCGCCGTGTCGAAGGAGAATAGACTCGACAAAAAACTTAGCGACTTCTACCGCTGTTCCCGATGGCAGGGCTTTCGTCTCGGCGTATCGTGTAAGATAATCGGTCGCGACGATAATCCACCGATTTCCTTGCGCCGATTTTGGGAACGGTCCAAGTAAATCCATTCCGAACTGCTGGAAGGGCGTAGTCGGTGGAGGTATCGGCTGCAGGAGTCCTGCTGGCTTCGTCGGAGGCTTCTTACGTCGTTGGTACTCATGGCACGACCGTGTGTACACGTAGCACATGGTTGAAAAAACCCCGAGACTGCGGGTAAACGACACAACACTAAAAAGTCTCTAACACAGCTGAAATTTTTATTTTCCGAAACCTGGTTATATAGGCACTTCGATACAAAAGAAAAAAAGGGAGAGGGTGAGAACCCTAAAGAATGCCACTTTCCACCAACGTAACCTCTGACAAAACAACAATGACAACGGACTCTGCGTCATGCACTTCTCTTATCTCTGACCCCCCGCTTCCCGAACGCCAAACACACTGATAACCCGAAGCCCAGTAACACACATACAAAAAGAAAAGAAAAGAACGACCCATTGTTCCCTCTACCCGAAAACCTACAGACATAAACCTTGAAGGTCAGAACTTTTCACAGCCTAAGAAAACGGCGAAGTTCGTTGTCTAACCCAAACGACGGCTTATTAACTGCGTTCCCGTGACCTAATATTGTTAACGACTCTTTTATCAACCGCTTGTGATCATCTTTTTCCCGCAACTCTACTGAAGTTAAATGCCACAATGGTACACAGTTTCTACATTCGATCACATGTTTTGACACTTCGGAGTACGGGTCTTTTTTCTTTATACAACGTTTGTGCTCCGTCAACCGCTCATTTATACACCGTTTAGTTTGTCCAATATAACAAAGGCCACAATCAAAAGGTATCTTGTAAATGACACCCGACGAACATTCCACATCCCTTTCTCTGTGTTTTATCGCGCAACCCAAAACAGTCGAGGCAAAAGGGGTCAAACGGCTCAATCTATAATCTGTAGAAAAGGCAGTGCCAACATTAAACCTGCTGGCTAACGCTTTGATGTTATGAGAAATTTTATGAAAATATGGAAGGACTACTCGCTTTGAAGGTCTAGGATTTTTCTGAATTGACTTCTTTGGAGATATCATACAGACCAACTGTCTTAAAAAATGTTCCTGAGGATATCCAGCCACCGCGAAACGTTCTGTGAGACGACGAAGAGAAGAGCCAATAAAATGTGAGCATGACTTCTGTACTGCTGAATTGAGAAGATTCCGAATTATCCCCAGTTTTACATGTTTAGAATGGCAGCTATTGAAAGGAAGAAGAGGTTTTGCTGCGAACTTTCCGTACTCCCAACAAAGGCCTGAACTAGTCCGAAGTTGAAGATCAAGATATTGTAAACGGTCGTCATTCGGTCTCTCTAGTGAGAACTTTAATTCGGGCGCTGCTTCGAACACTACTTTCTCCAAAGAATCCGCTAAGGAGCCGTCTGTGGAACAAACCAAAATATCGTCTACGTACCTCCTCACCAGAATTTCCTTAGGGGACCTATGCCTAAAAGACTCTAGAAGACGCAGATCTAAGTCTCTTAGATAAATATCAGAAAGAGCTGGGGCTACCGCCGATCCAATACACACACCCTGTTGCTGGATGTATCTTTGACCGTTATGTTGCACCACCGTAGAACCTAGGTACACCTCTAAAATCCTAAGAACATCCTGAACGGATATCCCTGACTGCGACTGAAAACTGACCAAATGTTCTTCCAAAAGCTGCTTACCCTAGCCAATAAAGTCTTAGGTTCTAAAGAATGGTACAGATCTTTTATATCAAGTGAAAAGATCGTGCACCTCTTCCCGTGGAAAGGTTGCAAGTCAGCCACTAAATCATCAGAACAACGCAGCGACAACGGGGATCTTGTATCCAAGATCGTGAGAGTCAACAAGATCCCCGTTGTCGCTGCGTTGTTCTGATGATTTAGTGGCTGACATACCTTTCCACGAGAAGAAGGTGCACGATCTTTCACTTGATATAAAAGATCTGTACCATTCCTAGAACCTAAGACTTTATTGACTAGGGTAAGCAGCTTTTGGAAGAACATTTGGTCAGTTTTCAGTCGCAGTCAGATATCCGTTCAGGATGTTCTTTAGGATTTCAGAGGTGTACCTAGGTTCTACGCGGTGCTATAACGGTCAAAGATACATCCAGCAACAGAGTGTGTGTATTGTTGGCTCAGCTAGCTCTTTCTGATATTTATCTAAGAGACTTGGATCTACGTCTTCAGTCTTTTTAGGCATAGGTCCCCTAAGGAATTCTGGTGAGGAGATACGTGACGATATTTTGGTTTGTTCCACAGACGGCTCCTTGGCAATTCTTTGAGAAAGTAGTGTTCGAAGCAGCGCCCGAATTAAGTTATCACTAGAGAGACCGAATGACGACCGTTTAATATCTTGATCTTCAACTTCGGACTAGTTCAGGCCTTTGTTGGAGTACGGAAAGTTCGCAGCAAAACCTCTTCTTCCTTTCAATAGCTGCCATTCTAAGCATGTAAAACAGGGATAATTCGGAATCTTCTCAATTCAGCAGTTACAGAAGTCATGCTCACATTTTATTGGCTCTTCTCTTTGCTGCTCATAGAACGTTTCATGGCGGATATCCTCAGGAACATTTTTTAAGACAGTTGGTCTGTATGATATCTCCAAAGAAGTCAATTCAGAAAATCCTAGACCTTCAAGCAGTAGTCCTTCCATGACTTTCATAAAATTTCTCATAACATCAAAGCGTTAGCCAGCAGGTCTATGTTGGCACTGCCTTTTCTACAGATTGATAGATTGAGCCGTATTGAGCCCTTTGCCTCGACATGTTTTCAGTGCATATAAACCGGAGTGTCAGAACCAATTTTTATCGGTTCGGTTCCGGTTTGGGTTCACGGCTTTCGGTTCGGTTCCGGTTCAGTTCCGGGGAGCA
>JAZHYW010038939.1:0-15237 GCA_037355805.1 Ixodes ricinus | reverse complement strand
TGATAGAAGCGATAACGCCAAGTATACACCATTAGCAGTGCCAAGCGTGCATAGTCACGGCGACGCGGCGCTTGTAGTTTACGTGCGTTTGCTGACTTCCGGCTAAACCAAACAGGCACACAGTGCATGCCCCCATAATCCTGAAATTATATATATATATATTTTTTTTTTTGAGACGACGATCGCCGTTACGATGCACTTTTGGCGCTGCTTGCTTGGCTTCACCGGATAATATTCAACTCCCCTGACGTCACGCCACAGTGGTGGCGCTGCTGTCGGTACTGCTCATGCGCAGACGCTTCACTCCTCCCAAATTTGGTTTCTGCTCACGCGCAGTTCCCACACCTGGTGTCGGCAAAGCGGGCTTGTCTGCAAACACTGTGTTGGTGTATAGCTTTGGCTTCGGTCGGACTCGGAGTGAAACGAAGTACCGTCTTTAGGTAATACGCGCATATCACACTTATTCAGGGGCATGCGTAAGATTTCATTTTGGACGCTGAGTTCTTTCTCTTGCTTCATATAGAAAAAAAAACACTAGTACAAAATAAAGGAGAGTGAGGGTTGATACGAAAATACTTCAATTTGTCATTGTGTAATATTGTTTGGTCGAATCAAACTAAACGCTTAAAAAGATTACCATCGACGTGTTATTTCTTAAAGTGGTACAATGCACAAAATGCAGGATTTTTAAACATTTATATCGTTTACAATTGTTTAGAAAGTGTTAGACATTAGCGTGCCGGCCTGTGCTGCTCGAGGAATTTTTGTTTCTTTTTGTACACTTTCATGGAGAGAAAAAAATATGTTTCGATGTGACGACCTTACTGCGAAACCATTCCAGTCCCAAGGACCCCGTGATCGCCGAGCCGCGCAAATTTCATCGTAACCTGCCACGTAAGCATCCGCCAACAGATGGCTGCAGCGACGACATGAAACAAACATTCGTCTGCTTTAGAATCTATTTTATCAAACGGAAGAAGTTTGCTTGTTTCTAAAAATCTGCTCCGTCGTTCATATATTTCGCTGAATTCAATATTTATCGCAATTACTCCGCTTGTCGCCAGCAGGACGCCGGAGACAAGCGGGGTAATTGCGATTAATAATGCGACAATAACGATGAAAACGCCTATGGCGTTTTCATTGTCTTTGTGTTCAACACGCCATCTTGGAGCGAGCTCGCCAACCTGTGTACAGGCGACGAGCAGGCCGATGTAGGACAAATAAAATGCACGGCGATCGTTTTAACGTGAAATGTGCTGAATTTTACGTGAAAAGTGTCGCACTCGGGTATGGCGAAAAAGTGTTGAACGCGGCTAAGGCAACATAAAGCTCGAATAGCACGCAGCAGTCAAAGCCATACAAAAAGTCACACTTAGTCCTAAAATTCGTACGTAATCATGACTAGGCACCAACATTAGCGACCAGCGAATTCATCAAGGGACTCAGCGGAAACAAACCGCGGAACATGCGATCCGCAGTCCGACGTCTTCTCTCGGCGCCGCAAGAAGGAAGTGAAAAAAAAAGCGCGAGCAGCCGGACGAAGTGTACTGCCGCCGACGGTCGCCTGCGGCAGAACGCGACTGTCTACTTAGTACGCACGTGACCATCGGCGGCGAGTCATACTCAATTTAAACATACTTAAACCGCAGACGACAGTCGACGGCGAGTCCCACTCAACCCGGCATACCTAGTCCGTAGGTGACTGTTGACGGCGAGTCATGTTTAGTCCAGAATGCGTAATCCACAGACCACCGTTGACGCCGAGCATTATATACTTAGACCAGCATACTTTGTACGCAGGCAACTGTCGGTGGCGAGTTACGCACGGCAAGAATATTTGGAGTCGCCATCCAGCGGAGGGCCGGCACAATCCAAAGTGAGGGCTCCCCTAACACCGCCAGGGTTGATCAGGTGTTTTTTCAGCCTCGCAGTCTCGCTCGTAACTTCTTATGTCGTCTTTTATTCTATAACACGCTTTCTGCATTCAAACAGTTATAAATTTGGCGTCGGTCAGGTCCGTCTTGATCGTAGGCTTTAATGCTGCTGACTTGAGTATTTTTTCTTTGTTCTGGGCAAAGCACCGTGAAGATGACTTATTTTTAGCTCAGTAATGTTTACAATTTATGTTTACAGATTTTCCTTGACACGTTTCAGGAAAATCTCCTTGTCCCACTTGTTAGGGAACAACCAATGACACCATTTTTTAGATTTTTCACCCTTGAGATAAAGTTACTAGTTTTCTATCCCAAATGTTGTATCTTTGAAATATTCAGAACTCCTAGAGTATAAAGTGGATGACTATGAGACTTTTACAGAGTTGATGCAAAAAGAAACGTTGCATTCTGAAGAGGCATACAGTTTTAAATCCTAGCTTGATTAATATAGATATTGCACACAATCTAAAGTTTTTAAAAAGTAAACAAGTCAAGCTCCTGGTACAACTTATTTTGACAAATTATCTTTATCAACGAGTAAATTTGTTAAGGTCGTGCGTTTGAACTGACAATTAGTGCTTTGGTGCGAACGATGAACACGGTGTGGTCGGTTGGATCTATTCGATGCGCATGCATGCTGTTAGGTGAGACAACGGTTGTATCTCATTTATACATATAGAGATCGTACTTGTAGCAGAGATAAAAAGTACATTCGATACACTGAATAACTGAAAGTTACTCCGAATCTCTATTATGGCTTCAAAAACCATCCTTGGTGCATCTTATATTTTTTTTATGATTGCTGCAATATTGTAGTTGGAAATACAGGCCAATGCACTGAGTCGCACAAACGGTATGCACTCAAGCCTACAGCCGTACTTTTTAAGTTTCCACAATATTGGTATCTTTACTTAAAGACCGAAGGAGTGCCGCTAAACATTTTAAACAATTGGTTAATAAGATATTGACATATATCAATTTTTCAGACACATCCTGCCGTTGAATATTTGTTCGGTTAATTTATTTACTTATTTCCTCGAGCGTGTCTGTTATAGAAGCAACACTAATAACAATACGTCAATTTTCAACATACGTAGAAACAGCGCAGAATATATACGGTTCGAGGCGAAATATAATGTAATATAGTATTGTATTATTATGGTAGTTATTTCGTATGCTAAATCGTATTCCTAAGTAATAAAAATTTGGCATTATTGTGGCGGATAATCAGGGATAGATTCATCGAGAGTGCAAAGGATTTTGTCCCCATATTATGTCCCGATATATGTCCCCATATAAAAGAAAACGGTGTGTAAATATCATTGGATTAAAGCGTGGAAGTGGGACACACACCTCTCTATGGCAGAACATAAGTCTTTAGAGCAGATCACTACGATGTTGTGGCTCTGAAAAGGATGAGCTAAGAAACTTCTTTGTTTGTGGATAAAACATGAGCTTGTCAAATAAGTTCCAATCATTTTAAAGATACTAGCGTGAGGTCCAAAAACGCCAATGTTTTCCTGTTTCTTATCAAACATAGACAACCAGAAGTGTTTTCGGAATTCACCTTCAATGTTGCAGAAATTGTTTCCAGGGAATACCAGTATCACAAAGACACTTTTTTATGCTCATCAGTAAGCGACTGTATCAGCTAAACTGCGCAAAGAAAACCTAAACAAAGCCAGATAACAGAATGGTTGTACATTTCTTTTATGATGTAGCAAATGAACGTATATATTAGTGTATCGATGTCCTGTGTCGCCATGGCATGGTTGGAGTTTGAGACATCAACTTCGATAGGCACCGTCCTTCTGCTGGCCGGAGCGCCTAAACACTCTCTGAACTGTTTAGATTCCCGGTTCTTGATAAAGATGCTTGATTGAAGCTATGAGGAAGATAAATTTATATTGAGGCTTAGTTTAGTGCGGAACGTTGAGATGCGGTTGGTTTAAAGTGAGCAGAAATCCGCTGCTCACTTTAATAGATGAATGTATATTACTGATGTGCCGCAAGTGGCCGACGTAGAATGCGAATGTGGGACCACTTCTCTGGAAATACGACAGTCGATGAGACATGCTGAGGTTCGTACCTAAGGCGGGATCCTATCTAGTGGAATTGAAAGGACGCATCTAAAAAAACAAAACAAAAAGAAAACATAATAACACGAGGTCGAAAGAATAGAAATCTTGTTTATTCAGCTTTATTACTCGTGACAATTGTGCAATGAGACTTCGTTATTCTTCAGAAGAAACTTCAGAGTTGCACTTGGTCTTGGTTACAAAATAAAGGGACCAGGCGTGAAATCAAGCTCTTTTCAATGCTGGGAGTGCATTTTTGTCCCGATGAATAAACCGCCTGATTTTCAGAATTTTATAGTAACTGGAAACTTCTGGCATCCGACGGTTTTCCCGCCGTCTTGTACCTCGAACATGTAGTTGATAGTTCCATTCTGTAAAGTCCAGTGCAAAATAAACAGATTCAGATTTCGCCTGTTAAGGGCCAGAAGAAGTGAAGTTGAGTGTAGTAGTACTAAATACAATTTCTTTGTGAGATGGTGTGTTTAGGGCCAGATCTCTGCATATTTACGTGACATTATTGGTGGCCTTCGCAAAGATTCATAGTAAGACTCCGGTACGGAAAAGAAAGGGTGCAATTTAGCTGGGAATCAATCACACAGAAACAACGTACGGCACGGGGAAGAAAGAAGACGTGTCTTAACAAGGCCAGCCAAGGTGGCAGAAGATGGCGTACCGCGACACAGCATTGGCATATGCCATTAAATCTGCTGCGCGCGCGTCCGCTTTCAGTTTAGATATCAACCACGCAAACAGTAGCAAACTGCACGGTTTTGCTCTTTCTCCTAGCTGTCGTCTCTTCTCCTAGAGCAAACATGTTTTATCAGCTTCCACCAGCTGATAAAACCCGCTTGCTCTTCTGACGTCTAACTCCTGCTAAGCTCAAATGGTAGAACGCTCCACTGGACATGGAGAGGTTCCTGGTTCGATACCAGGACCAGGCGGATTCTTTCGGTCGCGTACCAGTCACTTAGCTGTATTCGGAGATTTGTGTTTGTCCTTTGTCCCCGCTATTCCCCTTCTTCAGGGATTATTATTATCATTCTTGTCCAGCTCACTTGTACTTTTGCATAATTGGCGTTATCACCATGCGTTAGATAATTTTTTACATCGTGCCGTCATCGAAACCTCTACAGCTGTTGATTTGGAACCCCATAAAACATAATTATATATATATATACTATATATATATATATATATATATATACATATATATATATATATAGGGAGAGAGAGAGAGAGGGATTATTTTAATTTACGTCAAGGGTTGAGTTAAATGTGGAAATTTCTGCCGATTTTCGTTTCCACTTGCCATTGAAAAAGTCTCATATTCTGACTGAAATACATTTAGTTCGAACATAACTATATTAGGCGGGGTATATTTTATACTATACAGCTGTAGAACGTACCTGGCCTGCATCTAGGAGCAGCGTATTTGTTAGGCTGGACCTTCGCGTCTTAAACTGCATTCTAACAGTAACTGGGTGGAAACATCCGTGTCGACATACCTTTAACGATTATTGATTAAAATCCTCGGCAAATATCTCAGTACAAACCATTGAATAACACACCTTGGCAGAAGTGCTGGTATGCAGGCTGCTCTGCGATGCACTAGGAACATTTGATAGTCTTTTTGTCAGTGAGAGCTTTATCTCTCTCTGGGAGTAGTGCAATCTCACTGGCTTTTTGGTCTATAAAACGACATGCCATCTGCACGCTACAGCTCTCGCTGTCTACATTTCCAAGGCTGATATAAAATAAAGGTCAATGACCGGTATTTTAAGTGCACCGGGGGGGGGGGGTGCCACGCATACAGGAGTGGCTCTCGTGAGAAAACTGCTATTTACGCCCCCGTGTGAATGAACCTTCGGTTCTGAGAGTCTTCGGTACAAGGCTGTGTTTGAATCCCTCCACAAAACCTAGCTGCTTGGTATAGGGTGTTGCAAATGCTCAAATGCACAAATTAACTGTGCATATATTCAATTAACGGGAATACTTCACATGCTACTTAAAGGGGTCAGGACACGAAAACTATAGGGGTACACAACTTATAAGATAGAATGCTCATGGGTTACTTAGTGCGTATATGCACTAAGTTTTGCGATTGATAGAACTCTAGTAATTGCAATAATACGTTTACGGATGTTGATCATTTTCATCTGGCGACCAGGCAACACCGGCAAAATTCTGACGTCGGTGCCCAAGTTAGTTGCACCATGGTGTTCATAAACCAGGTGACCATGATCGCGGAGTTAAAGTTCTCTCATTCTAGGCTCACTCATGCCCCACTGGCAACAAGGCTGGCTCGCTAAGCTACTTCGGTCCTTCGGCCTCGGCGCGTGACCTCGGCACGCCGGAGAGTTTTTAACGTAAAAGAAATTCCAAACGTCGCTCCAAGTTTGTTTTGCGGTGGAATGTCGGAATGTACAGGAGAAACAAAACACCTGATTCGTTGTTTTTGTTCCGAAATATCCTACGCGAAGGGAAGGAAGGAAACGCAACGCCGCGTGCGATGGCTGGGCCCTGTCAGACGGGACGCTTTTTTGCGCGGACGATTTCACGGCCGAGTACGCGATAGATCGTTGCGGTGACGTCGAGTTCGTCCGTGACGATCTCGTCGTCGTCGCTGCAGCTGGTTTCCAGCGGGTCGAAGTCAAAATGACCAGATTCCAATATTTCTAGATTACGCTCACTCTCATCGCTGCTGCGATCAGTGCCGAAGGCTCCGACGAAGCGAGCGATACCGTGGACGCTATCGTCTTAAAACCGCGTGCTCGAAACGAAGAAGGTAAATGAGTAAGCTGATGCGCTAGACGCCGAGAGAGTCAAGTCTGTGCGTGCGTGTAAGAAGACGCCGCACTGCGAGAGACGGTGGGTGAAGTACGTCACCGAGTCACCAAATCACCTTCCCGAATGTGGTGGATCAGAGTGCCTCGCGAATACATTTATTTATCCACGAAACTATCACACTATCTATAGAAAAATAGCAAAAATATAGGAACATGCAATGGGTCCTAGAAGTATTGCTCTCCCATTTTTATTTTTGGCGCGTCCTAACCCCTTTAATATCTGTTGAGTTTCATAAAGCGTTCAACGAGATGCTTATGTTTTTGTTTTCTCGAATGAGTTGCAACACTTTAGCGTTAACGTTGACATACGGGGGTAAAGACTGTGGAAATCGGGCCAAAGGGCGACACTCATATTTCATTGTGCGATTGTGCAAAATGCTGCACGTGTTAAAAAACAACAACAGAGAAGTGCCTTTTTTTAACACTTTTTTTAGTACGGGGACGCCAATGACTGCTCCTGCTGTGGAAGAAGCAACAGCAGTACGTACGCGAGCTGTTCTGTAAAGACGTGAAAAGACATTACAAGCTCGACCTTATGTGTACATACATATGTGCCTGTATGTAACTAACATATATGGTTGAGTAATAATTCTTTTAAGGCTGCGCACAAAGGGTGGCAGGTCTATGGTGTGCCATTTGGAAAACTGTGCGAAAGGGAATTTTCTGAGCAGCCTTATTTGCTTTGTTAGCTTGTCACGCTTTTACTTTACGGCTTTAGGTGTTAGTGTCCTTTCCATGAAAAAAAGCTCATCTATGAACTCAAAACCCCACTCTACGGCGGAGGCACTGCTCTCCCTCTCCCCGTCGTTCCTCGCAAACACACACACGCCAAATGCGGCAAGGCTGTCTCTCGCTCCCCCTTCGCCCTTGTAAAGGCCCGTTCACACTCTTGCGACCGAGTACGACCGAGAGAGACCAGACCGGTTTTAAGCCTCTTGCGATCTCTTACAGGACCGGATGCGCTACAGCGGAGCTGGTCCAAAGAGATCGCAAGAGGCTTAAAAGCCGGTCTGGTCTTTTCGGTCGTACTCGGTCGCAAGAGTGTGAACGGGCCTTAAGCTGCCGCTGTTCCGAAAACCCCACGCGATTACGGGAGAGTGCTTTTCGCCTCCCCATCGTTCCCGCTACATCCACGTACCCACGTAGCCACCGGAGACGCACTCTCCCCCCCCCCCCCCCCCGATCACTTCTGCAGCCGCCGTTACGAGATACCCACGTTGTCACGCAGTGCGGACACGCTCCCTCGCCTCCCCACTGGCGCCGCCCAGGTTCGGTTCTCGGGTGCTTGCCGCGCCTCTGCAGAACAGCTCGCGTACGTACTTTCGCTTGTTCCACCGCAGAAGCGGTCATGGGCAACCCCGTGCTAAGAAAACAAGATCGTTTCAGCAATAAAAAACAAACGAAAAACACGTGTCTGTTTCTTTTAAGCATGCAACATCTCGCACAGCTGTTCTGCCAAAGCGCACATCTTCTCACACACGCCTCCTACACGATTCCACTGAAATCAAAGAACTAATTGATAACATTGCACAGCACACTGGCTGAAGGGAAATCTCCTGCAACATGCCTTTCCACTAAGCAGCAGCTACCACTGTCAATCGCAGCAATCTTTCTGCGGTCGTTTGAAATTTTTGCTTTTATTGTTTGTGTGTACTGTATGAACGGGGACTCTACTTACGCCAAGAAACGGCTTCGCAGCTACGGGCAGTGCACCACTAAGGGACTGGGTGTAGGAATTTGGTTCGATGGGGCACTCGTTGTTCCACAGTGACCCGACCGTTTTTTCGGCCATTGTAGTGCCGCCGCACAGGGCGTACGTGCTGAAACAGGACACAAATTATCGAGAGAAAAAGAAACGTAAGTCACTGATAACCATGTAGTTAAAGTTAATATACGGCGTGCAAGTTCCTGTGCTTCTTGCGCACCTCGTGTGTTTGTTTACCTCCCAGATGAACAAACGAGCTTCTGTTAACCCCCGACCTCAACCATTGGCGGCGCGCAATTGGCTGCCTCGTCATCGCCCGTTTCCCGCTAGTTCTCACGTTGCCGTTTGATTGGCGTACTCCTCCTCGCTCTCCGATGCACCGAAAACGTATTTTGGAACACTTGCTCGCTGTATAGTCGGTGACAGGTTAGGAGTTCAGGAGAAGCTCCTTCCACCTCGTTCCGCTTTAGCAGAGCAAAAAGATGGAGAGGAGACTTTCTCTTCACCGTTCGCTTTGCTAATGTATAAAGAGGGAGAGCAGTTTTCTCTGAACTGTTAAACCTGTCTCCAACAACTCAGCTAGGGAACTCCCACAAAGGATTTACCCCCCCCCCTTTTTTCCCCAAGCCATCCTGAGGCTGTAATTCAAAATTCCACTCTTCGGACACGCTGAATAACACCTATACCATGGAAGCGTCTCTATGGGCACTTCCGTAACTGAGTGGATTTAAACTTCCTTTCGCATTAAATCCGAACACAGCTGACTCTACGAGTCGGTGGGATCGATCAAACAGCGTAAAAAGTGCAACGTCATCGTACACGTCTTTTTTTCGCAGTCATGATCGTCCCAAGCTATGCTTTAGCATCTGCTATATTGTGACCTTCAGCGCAGTGAACGCAGCGTAGCGCGGAACGTGCGCGCGTTTCATTGGCCGACGAGCAGGAACTCGATATCTGCGACCAATCAGCATATGCGTGCGCTGCTCTACGCCGCGTTTGCTACGCTCGACGTCGGAGCACAGCAGAGCCCTCTGTTTCACCTCTGGGCGCAGGAGACGCCACGAGTGGATGGGATCAATCAAATAACGTCAATAGCACACCAAATATTGCGTTTGTTACGTTTATTTTTACGCGTTTTATCATTGCTGAACCAATCATGTACGGGAACGACTCAGTGACTCGCGTATTTGACGGTGTTTGATCGGTCCCATCTCCTTTTAATGAAAAAAACAGTGAGTGCGCAGGCGAGCTGGTAGGTGTTGACCATGATATAGAATACCTCGAAACTGTGGTAAAAGCTGGGAAACTTGGTTGATGAAAAAAGACAGGGAAAACGTTGAGACGTTCTTTCCCCTGTCTTTTTCCTTCGACCAAGTTTCCCAGCTTTTACCACAGTTCACGGGTACTCTACATCGTTATCCTTTTAATGTCGGCTAGGAGGAATTTCTGTACTTGGTTTTACTAATTGTAAGTTAGGGCTCAGTCGAAAGCTAAAAAAAGAAGCGCACGCGCGTACACACAGACCAAAAATCTCATTGTCACGGACGGTGCACTTTTCGACTCTGCATGATGGAATTTGGTGCGAAGAAAAAACCTAAAGGGGCTGAAGGCCAATCCACAAACTTGCGACCACTTACGACCGCGAGTGCCTTCTTAGGATCTCTTATGGGTATAGAGTGCCTTCATACGAGCACGCGCTTTTGCTGACATGTAGGCACCGTATAGGGCGTATTCACTGGCCGCCATATTTGAGGTCACTGTTTAGAGCGCATGCTGAGAACGAGCTCACATTAATAGGCTGCCAAGACCGGCAATCTTGATGGTGTGGGGTGCACGTTGCAAAATAACTGTGGAAGCTAGCCATCAGCACGTGCTCAGCATTAGCGCACACGGATATGGCCGCCAGTGAATACACCCTATATGGGTAAACACACTGACGCTATCTATCCGGTGGCTGTGGAAACCCGTGGCATTTTCGTATATTTACCATCGTTTTCGCGAGTCATGTTTTTTTTTGAGGGGTGGGGGTTTGACATGCGTTTGCTACTTGTATTAACCACTATTTCTCATAGTATTCGTACATTTCATCACCGAAATACCGCAAAACCTTCGCTATAGAGAAATGCAGTTCTAGGATGAAAGATCGCAAGAGCTCGGTTCGAAGGCGATGCAAGTGTGTGTGGACGGGCCTTTATACTTGGGACCGCGTTGGGCGTAACGCGAGCCCTCGTAGCCAATCCAGTGAGGTGCGACTGCCACGTGACTTTCTTGAGGGGCGTAGAGACTCGCGGGGCGCCTTGTCTCGTGATACGTTTATACGGGGTATGATTATATAGCTCGTAGTGTCCGCTCCGCCCCTTTGCAGGTTACAACGGAATACAGCCAACAGCATGTGTGTGGCATGGCGGATTTGCTCATTTGCTTCTATGGGTCAACGGGGCTTGAGCCTGGAGTTTTGGCTCACAGTAGCCAATCTCTTTATTCGCCCCGCGTATGTTTGGAAACGATAAAAAAAGTCGTCATTGGACAGGAATATTTTAACGATGCAATACATCGAAATACATATATCACCATGCCATGCAGTATATACATACCAAGAACCGATCATGTTAAGTATGCAGCCTATTTCTTGCCCGTCGTTTTTCGTCACGGTTACCGTGATTTTAGGACTGCTGTTTAGTTCTTGAGTAATGTCCAACGTGAAATCCAGAGTTATCGTCTGTCCCAGCACAGCATTTGTGAGTTTAAGGTCGCTAAGCTTGAAGCCTTGAACATCTGCAAGGCAAATTTAGTCAGGTGATTCAGCATTGTTGGACAAACTTACATGAGCGCCAGGATCGAAATACAACACCTTGGATACCCTGGACCCGCGAGCAAGTATAACGTGTTTTATATTTTTTTGTCCACCTTGTTTTTTTGGTTTAACATCTCTATAGTCGTTGACAGGTTAAGAATTCAGGGAGAGGGAAGGGAAGGCTGGGGAGGAGGAAGCAGGCGGAATGCTGGAGCGAGGAGGATATTTTCTCCTCTCCTCTCCAGCAATCCATCTGCGTCCTCCTTTTCGGCCTTCCTTCCCCTCTCCGTGAGCTCTTAATCTGTAACCGACTATAGACTAAAACGCTCCTGAATGTAAGTAACTATTAGCGATCTTCTTTATCAAGTTTGACTATCTAACTTTAGACATGTAATCGCGGCTCGTGTACGATTTGGAACCATTTCGTCAAGGCAGGCCAGAGTAGTGGTTATTACTTAAAAAAAGGCTTTTGAAAACAAGATGTGTTTGAGTTATTAGTGCCAAATTTAAGATTTTCAGGAACCAAGACACCGAAATTTAACTGTACAAGGGCGAGAAACGTTTCTCCGCGAATTGACTCCACTGATCGAGTAATATGAATCCGATCAGGCGAAGGCGCGATATCCGGAAGTCACGTGATCACAGTTAGGTCATGTCGTGCTTTGCTGCCTCTCCGAAAGCGGAGCTTTTGGTACTTTTTTCATCGGTACGGTGTGCTTTGCAGGTCCTGAACCCACCACTGAATAGAGAAGAGGAGAGTTAGTTTTTCAGTTGGAATTTTCCTTAAAATATCGCCCATCTTCGTTTTGCTTTTATTATACTGGCAAGAAGTTTGTTTTCCAAGATTAAAATATTTTTGAAATTAGTGCGTACGTTTTTTATTATTTATATCGTGAGAGTGCTCAAAGACAACACCTACTTCATCTTCATCATGATCGTCATCACTGTAGTTATCAACAACGTAACTGGAGGAAGCTCAGTTTCACAGCTCCGCCTGCGACGTGGGCTCAGTGGCGGTCACGAGAACTAGCAGCGCTGCAGTCGAGTCTTGCTTCCGGATTGTCTAGCCCGCCAAGTTTGAATAGCAATACTTGAGCTTGGGCGAGTTGCATGATTCATACTAAAACTTCACAGCGCAAGGAAACAGACGCACACAAAAATAAATTTCAAGCACTCAAAGAAAGAACACTCACAATGCGCTGAATCTGATCTCTATGGTGTATTACACTTCAGCTTCATCATATTTTTTTTTGCTATTATACACATGGAAGGAAAAAAAAGGAGGAAAAGAAAAAGAAAAGGAAGCTCTCAACGCAGTGGTAGCAGACAACACGCGAGACAGGGAAGCAAGATCCGACGGCAGCGCCGCTGGTTCTCGTGACCGCCACCTGGGCCACTGACCTCTGCAGGCAAGAATAGGGAGCTGCGAAACTTAGCTTGCTCCAGTAACATTGGTTCTCAATTCTTTCTTTTTCTCTGATCGCCTCGAGCACGGGCGTCTGAGCTTGGATTTTCCCGAGAGCAGTCGCTCAATAAGTCTGTCCTCAGGACTGCCTATCTTGTCTTCACATTATTATTATTATCTTCAGATATGACCCGTATATTCGGGAACCTTTTTCGGAAAAAAAAAACAAAAAAACAATTGCGTGCTTTTTTATAACAAAAAATAATTTACTTCAAGGGCTGAAGCAACCTATATATATATTTTTTTTCACCTCAGCACTATGGCAGTGCATCTTACTGTGAACATATTTTGCTTGGCGAGTAACGCAACATTGAGGCCAAAGGCTAAAGTGTGTAACCTACGATAGAAGTGAAAACAAAGCCCCATGTGTTTGGCATATTCTTGGTATTAGATATGCGTAAAGGAGAACCCATATTGCAATTCTCCCTCACGGAGAACTCGGGTAGCTAAGCGTCTTAAAATTTCACATATTGTGTGGCCAAGAGATAGGGCCACACAGCGTTCACGCGTAGGAATTCATTTTTTTCTCGCATTTCAATAACTTTGTTCCAGTTGTGCAAGTGTTTTTAATCTTGTTATTGAGCCCTTTCCCTATTGAAAAATCCGGCAAAAACTTCCAGTGACATTCGGTGGAAACGGGTTAATTTCCGCTCATTTTCACCAGAAACCAGCGTAGTTTACCAGTTTTTTGGTGGAAACATTACTGGCCGCCATTTTCAGTTACCAGATTCCGGTGTACGTTTTACCGGAGCCACTCGCGGTTAAAATCCGGCAAAAAATTCCCGTGACATTCAGTGGAAACGGGTTAATTTCCACTCATTTTCACCAGAAACCAGCGTTGTTTACCAGTCTGTGGTGGAAATATTACCGGAAGATACTTTCGCTGAAAGTTTTGCCAGAACCATTTTCGATTACCCGTCGCTGGAATCCTACCGGAAGCCACTCTCGTTTGCCAGACACCAAACTTCACTGGTAGCCGACGAAAGGGGAACGGCTAAAGGCAAGGAAGCCAAGACGAGCAGGGGGAGTAGCTGAGTTTGTAATGGTGGCCGCCAATGCAGTGGCATTCTCGTGAGTGCGTGTTTGAGCTCGAGACGACGTTGCAATCCTGCAAGAAGTGCGTGCAACGAACTGTTTTGACGATCCAAAAGGTGAGCAGCGATCACCGGCAATTTGCTATTTGCGACAGGCAAAAGTCGGGGCAGAGCAGGTACGAGACCACTCGGGCGGCATTCTCGTGAGTGCGAGTTTTAGCTCGGGACGACGTTGCAACCCTCAAGAAGTGCGTGCGGCGAACTGTTTTGACGATACAAAAAGGTGGGCACTTTCACCCGTTTTATTTCGAAACCAATCTACCTGCAGTCTGTGCGAGATTATTTTCCGGCAAACAAATTTTGCTGTAATCTGATCGGCATCGGGTTTCCAGATTTCGCTGGAATGTCACCACCATCCACTTTCGATTCCCAGACGACCCGGTTTTAATCTTACCCGAAGCGGGTGACTCGCTTCCTTGTTTACCGAACTTCACTCAAAACCGACGCGAGGGGAGGGGAAGCCGAGGCGAGCCGGGGACTGGGCGTCCTTGGTGCCTCGCACCAAGGACGAGTCCCCACGCACCCTCTCTCCCTCGCATTGGGTCGTGGGGAAAATGCGAAAAGGTCGTTTTGCTGACTTTTTTATTTTTTTTAAAGAAATCCGGCTTTTTTATCCGTCAACGAGCAACGGCCGGCCAGGAACGAACGCTCAGTCTCGGATTCTCGTTCCATGTGTGCGACCTGTATCTTCCAGAGCAGCTGGGTGTGCAGATGAAAGGAAAATATCTTTCAGTGACCTGTTTCTTACGCCTCTTTGTCCGTCCGGCTTCAGAAGCATCCAGCGAGCGAAAAAAACTGTGCCCAAGATTTCTCAATGTCGGCGGATGTTCGTTTCGCGCGTTCGTGGTTTACGCTAAGCGTGCTACTGACGCCGGGTGCACCCGCGGCGGCGGCATCAGGGACGACATCGTGAGTGTGCCCGGGATTTCTCAACGGCGGCGGATGTTCCTTCCGCGTGGTCGTGGTTTTCGCTAAGCGTGCTACTGACGCCATGGTGCACCCGCGGCGGCGGCATCAGGGACGACATCGTGAGTGTGCCCGGGATTTCTCAACGGCGGCGGATGTTCGTTTCGCGCGTTCGTGGTTTTCGCTAAACGTGCTACTGACATCATACGTGTGTGTGTCCGTGTGGTGCACCTGCGCGGTTTTATTACCGTACGTCTAGGAATTTACCCAGCGACATTGTAAGTACCTTGAAAGATATCTTTTGCGAGAAAGAACTCGGTTGTTCCTATTTGATCTGATTGCTTTTGTCTACAGCTGTGCAAATTGTTTCACTGGTATCGACCCGGTTAAATAGATACATAGAACCTTCAGGTGT
>JAZHYW010038937.1:0-23079 GCA_037355805.1 Ixodes ricinus | reverse complement strand
CATGAAGTATGTACAGTGATTAATGATGCGTGGTTAAAATCATGTTCCCAATGGCTTCTGGGTTACATGTTATACTTCCTTCATTTTTTGAAGGTCATCAAGCATGGGAAGCCACTCTGGCGTTTCTCCGCGCGACTGATACACAATTTTGAGGCGTGCAACACTTTCACGGAAGTAAAAACATACTGGTTTTGCATTCACGTCAGCGTTTCTTACAGCCATGCGGGAAGTCCAAATAGCATAAAGCCCCAGAAGAAAAAAGGTGTCGTAGGGAACGAGCTCGTGCTTCTCCTTCGGTAGAAAACGAATACCGTGGCCAGTAATACACAACTCTTTTTTCAAGGTCCGTTGGAGCACGTCCCAAAAGAAGACGGCGTCCCAGCAGTCGATAAAGACATGTTCAATAGTTTCGGGCTGTTTACAAAGCAGGCAGTTCACAGACCATGGGACAAAAATGCCTTTTGACTCCAGCCACACTTTCACTGGTAACGTAGAACTATGGAGTTTGAAAAAGAAAGTCTTAGCTGCTGGTGGGACGCACATCTTTTTTACTCGACAAAGAACATCTTGTCCTGGACAATTGTTATACAACATTCGGTACAAAGGTGTCGGAAACAACATGTCAAGAAGGTCCCGTGTGAGGCGTTTACGTGCGACGCCAGACAGGTATTCAATAGAAAATCGTACCTTGAGAAAATTAAAGGCGTCAACCACCTCCTTTGGGTACCCTAGGAGCCTCATAGGAGGTTCTTCGTAAGACGAGACAATATAGGTCGGTAGATAAGATGCCAGCTTCGTTTGAATTATGGCCCGAATAAACGGATGTTTCTGATCCCTCAAAAAACAAAACCTAGACACCAGTTGTCTAACGAACAAATGCGAGAGGCCGATTCCGCCATGACCTACTCGTCTGAAGAGGTTATCGCGTCGCAACGGCTCCCATGACGACTTCCAAACAAATATCGCGAAAATTCTGTGAAACCGCTGAATGTTAACCCTGGCACAATGAAGAACTTGCAGGACATACCATATTTTTGCAATTAGGAAAATATTGCACACAGTTGCTTTTGCAAAAATTGACAAGTCGCGGTTTGCCCATTTCTTGGTCCGTCTTTTTAGGTCTTCAGTTACTTCAGACCAATACGCATTACTAGCCCGATAATGACGTAGGGGCACTCCAAGATACTTGCAAGGCGCCTCAGTCCACGTAATGCCTTCAAATTTGGTTGGTTTTGTGGCCCACTCGCCATGCCAAGAACCATTACACTTTCCCCAGTTGATAGAGGCGCCTGTAGCTTCGCAGAATGATCGCGCAATACAAAGTGCTTCGCTTACACTTCTCTTATCTCTACAGAATACCGCAATATCATCCGCATATGCTAATATCTTAATCTCAGCAGAGTGCATGCGGATCCCATGGCAGTTTTTACTGGCAATAATTCTTAAGCAGAAGGGTTCGAGGTATAGGCCAAATAATAAGGGAGACATAGGACAGCCCTGCCGCACGGAGGACGCGACGCGGATGCGTCGTGTTGTAGCGTTATTAATTATCAAGCGCGTATAGCATCCAGTATATGCCATCTTTACTGCTTCTAGTATAACTTTCCCAACACCCACATGAGATAAAATGTCAAAAAGAAATTCATGACCTACACGATCGAATGCTTTTTCGAGATCTATTTGTATAATTGCAACTTGACCTTGCCTGTCTGTAGAAAAATCTAAAACGCTACGTGCCACATGAACATTTGTCTGTATCGACCTCCCTTTAATTCCGCATGTTTGGTGTTCTCCTATCAATTCACTCACGACGGCCTGTAGACGACTTGCGATCACCTTGGCAAAAATTTTATAATCGACATTACACAAGGTAATTGGCCTATAACCAGATACTTGTCTAAGCTTGGCGTCATCATCAGATTTAGGTATAAGTACCGTAAACGTCCTCAGAAAAGAAAGCGGCAAAGCTTTACTCTGATATGCCTCCTTAATAACCTCATACAATAGAGGGCATACAACATCTTTATACTTTTTGTATAATTCTGAAGTTATTCCGTCTGGGCCGGGAGTTTTACAAGAGGGTAGCCCATCTATTGCAGAATCTAATTCCTGCATCGTTATAGGTTCTTCAAGTTTTTCTGTCACCTCGGTTGGTAATCGCGGCATTCCCTTTATAAACGTGTCACGGCACTCTGCGTTGCTAGATAACACTTTTTTGCTGAAAAGATGACTATAGTATTCTGTGAAAGCTGCTTGAATTGATTCTTTATCAGTGCACACAGTACCCTTGTGCTCTATCTCTAAAATTTCTTTTTTGAGCGCATATTTCTTTTCATCTGCTAAGGCTCGTTTTGTAGGCTGTTCTCCTAGGAGGTACCTTTCCGCTCTTGCTCGGACAACTGCTCCATGGTAGCGTTCCTCATGGAACCGCTCGATTTCGCGCTTGATGCTCTCTATATCTTTCACTCCTTGTCCAGGGTTCTGACACTCAAATGCGCATAAATGACGTAGGTTTTCGTCTAATCTGCGTTGCTCTGAACGAGCGTTAAATTTCAAAGTTGCTGCTCTCTCTATCGCAAGTTGTTTGACTTCTGTCTTAAAAAATTCCCACTTTTCAAATACGGAGAAGTTTTCGTGAGCCAGAGTACGTTTCATGGCCTCTTTAACACCACTCTCAAAGACTTTGTCGTTTACTAGTTTTGAATTAAGTTTCCAAAGTTCCCAATTAAACTTAGAGGTATTCCGATTCTTTTCCCCAATCGTTACAGCAACAAGGCAATGGTCCGAAAAAAACACGGGCTTTACGTTATAGTTACTTAAACTACCTGCCAGCTCTACCGAAATGTATATTCTATCAAGTCTGGCGTGCGTTAATCTTTGAAAATGTGTGAACTTAAAGGATGGCTGTTTTTGCTGTACCGTGGCTACATCTTCCAAGTCGAATCGCTCAGTCATTTCACTCAAGAACTGGGCACTCTTGTCTGGGCGCACAAGCTCATTAGACCTATCAGACGGCTTGCAGACACAATTAAAGTCACCCAATAACACAGTCATTTTGTCGTTTGTTAAATATTGTTCCACGTGTCGGAAAAAGGCTAATCGTTCGTTCACCTGGTTGGGAGCGTATATACAAATTACACACCACTGTACGTCGTACATCAAAAAGTCGCACACAACAAGCCGCCCACACTCGTCCGACACTATCGAGAGCTCAGATAGCCGTATACTTTTCTTTAGAAAGAGCAAGCACCCTGCTGACACGCCCACAGCGTGACTGACGCAGACATCGTACGCGGGCAGAAATGGTTTAACCAATCGGGCAATGCTGTCGTCATCCGATAGTTTTGTTTCTTGTACTGCAACGATGTCTAGGTCTTCGTCAAGCAGGAGCCGTTGCAGCTGATACTGCTTTCTACTCGCACCTAAGCCGCGAGCATTTAGGGTAGCAATACGTACCGCGTTTCCCGGCTCGGGCTTCATTAAGTATAGTGACTAATACACGCACAAAAAAACACACATGTAAACAGGTTGTTAATCCATGCAAAACTGACAAAAAACACAACAGACCTAGTGTCTTGGCTCTTCTCTGGGGTCGTCATGGAGCATGCGTGCTTTCGGTTGAAATCGTCCTTTTTTGTACATCACCTCCTGCCATCGAAGCTGGAGTTTCCGTTCTTCTTCCGCATGATCTAACGATGGGGTCTCGCTCAGTAGTCTTTTTACCGGTTGAGATCCTGCTTCGCTCATTTCCACTGTGTTGACTTCGTCCACGGGTTCTTGCACTTGCTGGGTTTTACGGAGTTGGGTTTGGTCATGGGGCGAGTCCAGACGTTCCAGTACTTGGTTCGTCTCCGTGTCGCTTTGCTGAGGTTGGTCGCTAGCCGTTGTTGGCTGCCGTCCTGCCATATCGTCCATTCCAGGCGTCTCGGCGTCTCCTGTGGACTCGTGTACTGCAGCCACAAAAGCTGATGGGCCAGGCTTGGGGTCGGGCGTCACGTCGAACGCTTTGCTTGGAAGTTCCGGCCGTTGCCCGGTGGCTGCTTGGCTTTCTGTCGGTGCCACTGCTTCGTTTCCAGCTGCCGCCTCTGCCTCTGCCTCGTCCATTTCCATTTCCGATGTAGCTTCTGCCGCCGCAGTCCGCAGAGCGGCCGCATAGGTCCGCGGGCAGTCTTCGTCCACGTGCCCGAATCCACGGCACGCGTTGCAGCACGGAACACGGCAGTCCTTTCGTATATGCCCTGTCCTCTTACAGCGTAGACACAAAGGAGGCCTTCCAGGGACGACTACCAACGTGTTAGTTCCGAGCACACGTAACTGGTGGGGCAGTTTTTCGATGGTGATTCCTTCCTTCAGCGACAGTGTCACCGTCCTTGTGTTCGTTTGCACTCCTCGAAATCCTTCTGTGCGCCAGACTTCCCTTGTGACTTCGCTCACTTTTCCAAAAGGTTCGAACGCCTTTCGTACAGCCTCGTCAGTCACGTGGAAAGGCACCCAATGTAACTTTAGTCGAACGTCTTGTCTTTCTGGATCAATCACCAGACACTGCTTCCTCTTCACTTCCAGCTTACTGGCTTTCACCAAGCGCTGCTTGGCCGCAGATGAGCGCAGGGTTACCAGCCAAACATGGTTCATTTGGTAAGCCCCTATCGCAAGGACGTCACTAAGTACACTCAACCTCTGCAGTTCTTCTCGGAAATCGTCAATTTTGTAAGGTCGCCCTGAGACGTCGCAATGCAAAAATACAGAGTTCAAGGCGACAGTACCTGATAGCAGCGTGGGCAGGACAACGCGATATTCCTGGGTATCGTTGATAACAGTTGCACCGCGGCCTGACACGGCCGTTTTTGCCGCTCCAACGGAGCACATTATCACACGTCCGCACTGCGCGGCAGCCGGAAGCAAGGAACGCCTACTTGCTTGCACGTCTCATCAACTGCTGCACGTTTCGTTGGCGTTGGAAGCCGGTGAAACAGTAGTGAGTTTTAGTATTGCGTATACGAGCGAACGCAAGTGCTGTGTGTTTGAGTTAGCTTTGCGTGTTCCACACCGGCGCGTGCGCGGAGCCCAAAATTGCGGTCTTTGATGGCGCATGGCGATGAGGCGCACGCACAACGTGGGACTTGCAACTCTAACGCAAACGCACACCGCTTGCGTTTCTCGCTTCTATGCGCAATACTAAAACTCTCCAGCAAGGTACAATCCCATACCGGCTGCAGCACTACGTTGGGACAGTGAAGAGCGTTGTTTGCATTCGGAAATGACATTTCGCGAGCCATGATCGCGATCAGTTCCGCCGTGCCCGCTGAGCAGGAGAATCGGGGGACCCTCACTAGAGCGCTTCCCGTTTCCGCCGCGGGGAGGGCGAGCTTCGAGCTGGAGACGCGAATAGCCCCAGCCTTGCACCTGCTCCACGAGTGGTAACTATAATGCACTACTACGCTTTTCACGCGCTCAAAGTCTTTCTGAAAATGACTGATTTAGGGGTTTTGGACGATGCTGAGCAAGTTTCTAATTGGAACCATATGTCTATTTTCATTAATTAAAAAGTTAATTATCGAATTTTTAGTTAATTAGCCAACTGATCATTACGATTAGCCCCCTATAATATGTCCCCCTGGCCGTATAACTCACCTCCACAAGCAGCATAAGTGTAACTTCTCACGGCTTTTTTAAATAAATCTGTTTCGAATAAAAAATAACACCCGGTATATATATATATATATATATATATATATATATATATATATATATATATATATATATATATATATATATATATATATATGTCATGCTTGAAGAAGGAGGGTCCCCCTCCGAAACGTCGCGGTTTTGTATAACTTATACATGTTGAATTAAACCTTCCAAGTTTGACCCTCGGTGGCTTCTACTTTTATATATATATATATATATATATATATATATATATATATATATATATATATATATATATATATATATATATATATATTACTTTTCTGTTCGTTTTAGCCATTTTATAACATATGACGTATAAAATTTTGCTATTACAGTTGCTTCTGTTTTTTTCTTTTTGTCAGGTGTTAGCCTTCCAGCAATACTTTATGCGGGAGTGGGGAGTGCAGTGCTTGTCCGTGTCTTCCACTTGTGCTTGTGTCCTTTTCTGCACTGTTTCTATTTATTCTGACTCACATATTTCAAACTGACGAGAAAAAGGCCTACAGAAAACCAAAATGACCGACACATTTTCACAGCACACGCAACGTCTACGAGGGGCTTCGTATGAACGAGCGCTCATAAGGATCCAATGATCTTAGAATCATTACGTCCGCATAACGACCACCGGTGTAGTGCCGTCCGTGCTATAGACGAGCCATAACGACCAATGAGCGCCCTAACTTTCGGTTGAAGATGCGGTAATGGCGGCACTTCACGGGAAGTGAGATTCGTTGACCATCCAAACGCAGTGGGCCGAATGGTAGTAATGGTTAACCGAATAACTGAGGGGTAGTTACCTAGCACAGAGACTCCGTAAATACCAGCTGTTCATTTATTTAGGAAAGCGTGCGCTCGCTATAAACACGCCGCAATTCTCTATCTACTGGGTTTATGTTAGCCATCTTAAAGGGCCGATGCAACAACTTCTATACGTTCAATAAATACACTTTATAATTATACCTTGACGTTTATAGCATATAAAACGCGCGTTGCTTTTTTTTTCTCTACGCAATAACAGTCGTAGTAAAAATTCGAAAAACAACAACAACAGCATTTATCCTTTAAACTCACAGCCAGAAAAGGCGGCCACGTGATCTGGAACCGATTATATGCCGTCAATGTTTTTAACATAACCACGCGTTGGGGTTGGCAGAGCACAGGACGCGCGCTGAGTTCCACGCATTATTAAGGTTCGGCTATTCCCCGTCATCCCAGCGATTGGGCACAAGCCACTACCCGCGAATGCGTGTCGAGGCATTGATTGTCACGAGTCAAAATTTTATGCCTACGCGGACGTCCTGTGCACAGTATTAGCAGCATTTAAATACCGTCAAAGCGGGGATCATAAAGCTCTATGTCGCAATCCCGGTGATCGCATTGTTGGCGTATCCCCACAGATCCGACATCAAGTTTTGCGAAGAAGACACTGAAAGGAAAGGTCCGCTTTTATCCTTGGAATTCCACCGTGACAAAGACGTTTCTTGGTCAGTGGCGTTGCGTTCGAGTATTCTTGGGTTCCACTAATGCCAGTAAGCTGGTGTAAAGTAAGAAACGTTCCTACCCAATATCATTGCACGAAATTAGAGTGAAGACGCAGGTGAGCTGGTGACGATTCATAGAAGAAAAACCCAGAGACAAGGAGCTGGAAAGACGGTGTTGTTCTTGTCCTTTTCAGCTCCTTGTCTCTGGGTTTTCTACGATCATTGCACGGCCTTTTTTAAGTGGCACAATTTGCCCTTGGTTATTCAGTTTATGCACTCCGTGGTTGCACGCTGACCTGCCACTTACTACTCGCAGATTCAACGAATGATGTTTTCAGTTTGATGTGACGTTACGAAAATGTGTACCGTACTTTCAGGACTGTAGTCCGCACACGGTGTGCAACCCGCAGGAATAAAATTATGTTGAAAAGTTTTTTCTAAGATAGCCTCCGAACACATCGAAAAAAAAAAGTCCCCATTATAAAAATCTCTCATACATAGCACACCTTGGAAAATGCCTGCTTCATCAGGTCACGGTAAAGTTGGTATATACATATACGTATCATATATCTGGAACTCAGCGGGTGGCTATGATCAACATTGGCGGCATATAATCGGCTCCATATCACGTGGCCCCTTGCTCTGGCTGCGATTTGAGGGGGCGAACGCTGCTCGTTTTTCTTTAATATTTTCATCGATTTCGATTGCGTGTTGTGAAAAACAAACGCGTGTTTCACAGGTCATTTCCGTCATGGATCCGTTCCTGAGCGGAATTTGCGCTAAGCTACAAAAAACGTTGCATCGCTCCTTTAAGAAACGCAGGGTGTGACGAGCTTCATGTATCTTCTTCTCGCTCCGGAGATACGCGTGAGATACGGTGAGATACCAGACACGCGTGAGATAAAGCGTCTGAGCATGCGCATTGCTGACAGCAGCGCCACCACTTTGGCGTCACGTCATGAGTTGAGTTGGTCTATAGAAGGTCGTTTCGCTATCGAAACTCTATCGTGACATTATCACTGTTTCGACTTATCAAGGGACAACCGATCATTGGTGTGACCAGTGCATCGAGGTGTAGTGTACACATCGTAAGCTTGGATGGTTTACGACACCACTTTTAAACGCGATATAATGTGTCTAGAAAGGATCATTACTGACGGCCCAGCTATTAATCCTCGGTTCTCTTTTGGTCCACTTAGCCGAAAGCTCGCAACAGCGCTGGTTGTTGACTCCCGTTGCGGGATCCAAGCACCGTACGTGCTTACGGCGTTGCGCAATCTAGCACGCCATCTCGTGGGAATCGCGGGAAGTGGTTTCTTCACGAGCAGACGGCGAAATGATTCTTCCGGCCCGTTTCCCTTACGAGTTCCCCGCCGGGCGGATATTTATGCTCGGAGGTTTCTTGGGGACACATCTGGACTTGGGTCATCCGCGGATTGCGGTCGTGAGGCACGCTCGATTTACGCTGCTTATTTATTTTGTATCATTGTTCTTCGTTGCTGATATTGTGTTTTGTTTTGTTTGCTGTGACGTGTGACGTGACGGTGGGCTTATTACGGAAGTCATTCGATTAGCAGATTTTGTGACTTTTGCCTATAAAAGTCAACTCAGTAGTAAAAGATAGATTTCAGGTTGGTCTAGGATTACACAGATACTAAAAAGGGAAAAAAAGAGAGACGAAAAAAAGGCACGAACAAAGCGGACGGGAGGTAGCTCTAAACTGCTTTAAATAATGAATTCGATAAAGCCCTTTTGTCGCCGGTCTTGCCAGCAACCCTGCAAAAAAAAGAAAAAAAAAAGAAAAGAGATTGCTCGAAAAATTAGGCGGATTTATGTCCCACTTAATTCAGCTGAACTTAAGTTCGCTAAATTTTTTGGATGACGTCATTCTAGTATCGCTTTTTTCTTTCGCTTTTTAATCATCTAACGCAGGTGTGTGGCATTACTCCTTTAATATTTGGTCTTCCGTTTCTGTGTTCTCCTTGCTGCGCGTGGTCCATCCATTTTTTAAGGTCAGGTCATCGAGGCACAAAAAATAGTTATATACGTATTTGATAAGTTATGTGTTGTCATATATTGTTATGTGCAGTACTATAGTCAAGAAGTGGAATACGATCGTCAGGAAGGGCATTCTCTCAAAATTTAGGAACGTTGTTACGTTACATCGGGTAAGACGAGCATATCACGCAGCTTTAATTAGAAATTCACTCACGCATACAGAAAAAAAAACACATACAAAACTAACGAGGGAATTTACAAAAAATATTGAGACAACAAACACAAACCGCCATTTTCTTTTGTTTTAAAGCGACAAAAACAAACAAAATCAAGCATGGAAGATAGGGTGAGTAGGCAGGCGAGCTGGTTGATGTTACACATTTTTGATAAAACCGGAGTCGACGGACGATGAAAAAGGTGGACGACACACAAAACGTCTCAAAAAATTGAGACGTTTTGTGTGTTGTCCCATTTTCGTCGTCCGTCGTCTCCGGTTTTTCAAAAATGAAAAACAAGCAACAACGAAGAAGCAAGCATTCATTTCGCTTGGAGGGGAAAGTGTCTACTTTGTTATTCTTTTTGTAACAAAAACAAACAAACAAACAAAAAACACATTTGATTTATGCAATCTGCAACCACGCCCTACGTCTAGCAGGATCAAATCAACCCGGTATGTAAATATTATTCGTTTTTGCTTTCGGATTTTCGGGAGATGTATACGGCAATGCAAGCTAGTGGAACACATGACGTACACAAAGAAGTACTTCACTTTCAACTTAGTTGCATATATAAGTAAGTTTACATATGATGTGATGCACACTAACGACTCTCTACTCTCTCTCGCTCTCCCTAAAAAGAAGAGACCCGATTCAGCTGTGTTTGAAAGGGTTTCCAGACAAACTCATGCTCGCCAGAGCAGAAACGATGTCATGGCCAGTTGCCTGCGGCTTTTTGTCGATAAGATTCCATTACTCGTGCTTTTAAATTAAAAGAAATAAAAAAACATCACAATTATCACATTGTACGCGACTGCAGAAGGGAACGATGAATATAAGAAAGCAATCTAGAGAAACAAGGAGTATGGTTGTACAGCTCGAGGTCAGAACTAGGCGTATGCAGAACATGCGTAAAACGAGTTAGAATTTTTTAGCATTTGTGAGTTGATGGCACTAAGGGGCTGCTAGCGAAAGAAGTCAAAACCTCATTTGCCTTCATTCGGCTTCTTTGTTTCCGTACTTTCGTCTAAGCAATAAAGCCTTTGCTTTCGTTGAAAGCTTATGCCACTAAAAAAGCGCACCATCTAATAAAAGCGCTGTACGAAACAAAGGAAATCAGGAACACGCGCCAAACGTATTTTGTTTGAAAATAAACTTTTACTCAAGCACGAAAACAATAAAAAAAAGGCATCGCGAATATTTTGGCAAAATTACGTCTTACGACTTAAAAAAAAAAAGTGTCCAACGTTGCTTGCTTGTACAGTGAAATTGCCTGCGTAGAGAGCTAAGTCAGTGTTGTATTTTCTTCCGCAGTTAAGTTGTGCTCGTCACACATTGCAAAATAACTGGGATGAACCTTTACTGCGGACAGCGAGATGATTCTTAGAAAAATACGTGCTTGCGGAAGGTGCGAAGCTGCCTCTTACCGTTTTAGAATTATTAATTTTTATTTCTAGCGTGGTCATCACTCCCCGACGTGGAAGACGACGTTTAAGCTTTAGGGGGTATAAGGTTTTGGTGGCTTAGGTTTTGGTGGCTACGTTGCTCATTGCGGTCATCGTCGAACCTGTCGCTTTAAAATAAGATCAAGTCACAGTGATTACTACGAGTGTTCAGAAAGAGTTTGACAATGGCTCAGATACACGCGTGTGCTTTTTTGCTTACACTCTAAGGAAGTGTATGCAGTGTTTTACTTGGTACAGCCAATCGCTGAAATCCACGCAGTTACCTCGGAAAATGACGTGGCTAGAAAATATCTTTAGACCTAGGAAACGATCTGCGCTGTGATACTGCAGAGTGACGTTTGAGGTGCTTGCGCCATGCTCTGTGTCACCGCGGGGACATCTATGGTCAGCCTCGTCACTCTCGGAGAGGTTTCCGTAGGTTGCATCGATTGACACTCTCACAAACTTTGCGGGAAAGTAGATGCATTATATGTCTCAGAGTGTCCCTGCAACTCACTCTCCCTCGTAAAAACTAAAAAGTTAAAACGCACAAGTTACCACATCGAACCCACCCGGACGGTTTTGACACCACGCCTGCAGCATTCTCAGTGCTCCAAGAAAATGACGACTGTATCTTGTTTATCGCAGTATTCGTTTTACTTGCTCATTATATTACAAATCTTAAGAAAAGAAGAAAAAAAAAGCCGGAGCTTTTTCTAAAATGGTGACGATCGTCGGGTCTCCAAAATTTAGACCACCACGAAAACTGACGCTCACACGGCGCGGCACTGTTAGCGCGAGACACATGATCGAGCAATCGCGGACAGGCGATGACGCGGACTTTTGAAAAGAGACCATGGAATGGCTGCCATAAAAGCTACTATAGTCACAGATAGGATCAGAAAGGGGAGGGAGGACCTCCAGCTGTTCCACCTCCAGCGCGCCGGCTTTCTGCCTTCGATAATGCTTCGGCGTCTCCTTGAGCTTCTAGCAGCAAGCCCAGCCAAAGCACGACAGAAGGCGACGAACGCGTCCTGGAGGCCGGGCCTTCTAAAGAGACGCCCTGTTGTTTTCGTCTTGTTAGTGACTATAAAATGTTGTAAAGTCCTTACTCACTGCAGTAACCTAAGCGGAAAAAAAGAATGGTGCACTTCAATACTGAGCTTGAATAAAATAAAAAAAAATGGATAACCGATGTCGCGTTAGCGCTAACAGTGTCGCTCAGTGTGCACACGCGTGTTTACACAAGCGGCCCGCGCGCGCGCTCGAGTTCACACGCATGCACGAATCGAGTCCGAACATGCTCCTGAACATCCCAGCGTCTCGGAAGAGCAGGAAGCCAGACGCGGTTCTCATTATACGGCACATTTCGTTGGCTCCAAGGCGGAATTGGCTTACGAGAGACTCGACCTGATTTCCGAAGCGGATGGGGAAAACGAGCGACGACGAACTCCCCACGGGGACGGGGGCCTTCCCCCTTTGGGATTCCCATCGAAATATAATGCGAACGCGGGAGGGTTCAGGAATCCACTCAAACCCGCGGCAGAATGCAAAAAAAGAAAAGAAGTTTTTGTCTTTGTTTGCGGCGTTGAGAAAAGGCTTGGACAAGTCGCTCATGCCCACGTGACTTATGCTGATGAGGAATGCACTTCTGGGGAACAGGGAAAGTGCAGGGGGAGGTTTTAGGGAATAGAGCCCCACCTATGTGGCTGCGAGTTTTGGGGAACATTTTGAGGGAACATCGGAGAAGGACATAAACACACGCTAAAACGAGCTTCCTATTAATTGTTTTTCTCGGTGTTGTCGATAACAGCGCAATATAAACCTGCTGTTTATAAACGAGTGAGTTTGCCTCCGGATGTTGTTGTGGACACTACTTAATCTCGGTAGGCTGTGGCTCGGAAGAGAGCGAATAAGCATCTCGGAATGGTTACGCTGTGTTAAAGTCACTGGAGGCTTCAGAATAATGCAGAGTGTGGACTACTATATTCGCGCTCTTTTCTTCCTGATTCGTTTTTCGGCGTTCTTATCGGATGATGCCAGAACTTGATTGGTTGAGGAGCGATGATAATATGTGCGGAACTCGCCGCACCCTGCGCTTCTTTGGCAGTCTGTGACTCTGGGAACAGTAGAAGCTTCGGGGTCACGCTGCTCGTACATCATACAAAAAGACAGTCTGCAAACACGACTCACCGCAGTATCCCTGGTTCGAATGCCGTGCGTGCCCAAGTTTTCTCCTCGAACTCATTGCCATGCGGCATTCGAAGCACAGATTTTCGCGCTGACTCGCGTTCGAATCTGTATGCAGACTGTCTTTTGTATGATGTATAGGCAGTGTGACCTCGGTTTATCGCAGCCGCGACGTGATGTCAAACATAAATTGGACTATAGAATTCAAATAAAAAAGTATAAAAATAAATAAAGAAAGAAAGAAACTGAAAGATAGAGAGAGAGAGAGAGAGTAGAAAGGAAGAAAGAATGATAGTTTTTTTCTTCTTCATAATTTGAAAAGAAATTAAACGTGAAAAATGAAACATATCGAAACACAAGAAACGAGAACTACGAGTAAAACGCAAGAACCTAAACACGACGTGACTTTTAGAAATCATACGCCTAATCCCGATTGAACGTGAGATCCGTGTCACGTGGGTAAAGGTAAAAATCTTCAAACTCCTCAATAAATCACGTTTCTTTTAAAATTTGTTTTGTTTGTTCTGCTAACAGAATATACAAACGGCGAAGACTAGATGCGTGGAAGGACTCGTTCGGAGAAAACACGTGCTTGACGTTTACGATTTCTTGGCGTATAATATCCAACGGGTAATTTCAGATTTTCAAAGAGACTGGCGTGCATTTAATCCGGCTTTCATAAAATAGTGTGAATATAAAAAAAAAATACAATAACGCGTTTGAGAGGTTTTTGCTCAGCCTTGCTTTTTGCTAGGTTACATTCTTAAATGTATATTTTTGTATTCACCTTTCTTCAACTCTTATATATGAGAGAAATCCGATAAATTTAATGAATTCGGCAAACTGTTAAAATAAACACGACACCAAAAACAAATGAAAACTTAAATTCTTGTAAACAAAAACATGTGCGAGACTGATACATGAGCACGCAAACGAAACGCGTATCGATGCCCACATGTACACAAGCTCACCCCCTGCGGAAACACAAGTAGACGCGCTTACATTGTCACAAGCGTAAATATAATTACACGTTGTTTTTTTCAAACACTCAAATTTATGGGGCACTCAGAGGAGACACAAACTCTTCAAACAGTCGCTCGGACGTAAATAAATACCTAAAACCTTCAAGAAAAAAAAAAAAAAAACGAAGTTTGTTTGATTTAAGCTATTTCTTAAAAAAAAAACAATTCCTAGGAGAATATTTTAGTCTTTCCTTTTCTTTTATCTCTGTGTGGTAACATTTTACAAGCATCTATTGTAAAAAAAAAAGAAAAGAAAGAAACAGTCGAGAAACATTTGCGAAGCAATCTCGCGGATGCCCAAGAGACGCTTAGGTATATAGAGTCCCGAAAATGTTTAAAAGTTTTGAATGAAAAAATATTAAAAAAACGAAACGCCGGCGTTGCGCGATGGCTAACGAGCGCTTCCCCGTATCAGGAGCGCAAAACCCGGTATGATGCAATAAAACAAACAAAAAAAAGAAAAACGCGGAAGTGTTAAAAAGTTAATATTCTGTGCGTTGTTCCCTGCGGTCACAGAGTTTTTTTTTATTTGGTTTTAATTTTTAGAAGGATATTTTCAGAAATTCTGCTTAAACTTCGACAATTATTCTGTGTCTACAATTTAAACTTCAAAAATCGCAGGACCACGCGAAAGTACGAAAGGCAAAGCGAAAAACAGGGAAATAACCGAGAAAAGTCACGTCGCCAGAAAAAAGAAAGAAAAAAAAGGCTTAACAACGGACGACGGGAGGTTTGGAGCGAGAAGATCGTGGGCGGTGCAACGGAACAAGTTTCAAAGCACGGCTTTGAGGAGAACCATAGGGGAGCGGTCAGCCGCGTAGATTAAAGCACATTTATAAGGGCGCGCCTACCGCGTCAATTTCTGAAGCAAGAAACTTTTCTACGTCAAACAATACGTGAAAAGTCGATGAAAAAAGTTTCTTCCTCATAAAAAAAAGTCAAGTAACCTTATTTTTTTTGAGGTTTGTGCCGAAACTTTCTTGGCTACGGAGCGACGATGAGATGCTTCGGATCCGACACGTTACTATAGTTCCTGCAAGGAATATTCGCTATATCAATATACGACTATACCCGTTTTCACCTCAAGAAAAAAGGAAGTTTTGCGCATTGTTCATACGCTGCGCGAAGTAGTTCTTACGAGATTTGGTCCTCGGAAGAAAAAGCGATGCTTTTGGAGTTTGGAACGTGTACGTCTCGATAAGATAACGTTTATCTAATCTAAAATGCACCTGCATATATCTTAATAATCCACATAAAGGGGAAATTAGTAATGCTCCGCGAGGAGCATTACTAATTTCACGTTTCTACGTGTATTAAAGTTTAGGACGAAGTCGAGAACGACTTCCTGGAGAACAACGCCAAGTACGGCGTCCAGGACGACCTTTAGGACGACGTCGAGGCCGACGTCAAGGACGGCGTCTAGGACGACGCCGACGACGACCTCTCGAACGACCTCAAGGACGACGTTGAGGACGACGTCTAGGATGACTTCTACGACGACCTCTAGGACGGCCTCAAGGACGAAGTCTAGGACGACGTCGAGAACGTCGCCTAAAGGACGACGTCTAGGACGACGTCGAGAACGATGCCTAGAGGAGGAGGTGGCCACGCTTGCGTGCGGAAGCCGTCGTAAATGTAGAAGCTGCTGCCGATGTCAAGGCCGTCGATGGAGACGCGGTCGCCTCACAGTCCATCGCACGAGGCACACGACGAGCACAGGTGAAGTCCGAGGCGCACCTTTTGCACACGGCACTCCGGCGGTGACATCAGGCTGATGACGTATGATGACGCTTGATGACATGACGCTGATGACGCTTGATGACGTATCTTATGGCCATCTTTCGGGCACAACGACGCCGCTTGTTTTTCACGTAATGTGACAAGTGAGGTCGCCGTAGTGGTTTAGGACGACTTCTAGGACGACCGCAAGGACGACGCCAAGGTAATGGGACAAACCGGGTCGTATTTTTATCGGCTCTTTCGACGCTTTTTTGCTCAACGGGACAATAAATGCTTTTGCATTAAATAAAAAAAAAGAAACACAACACAAACATGGAAGCCGAAAATGCAAACTACAATGCGCGTAGAAAACAAAAAATTATGTAGGAAGTAAAGAATGACACGGAATATCGTAACGGAAGAAAGAACTATATCGAGGTTTCCAGATGGCAAGAAATACAGATCACACATACGGAGAGAGAAAAACGAGTTAGAATGTGGAAATGCGTTCAGAAAGCTCCAAAGCCAAGTCGGGAAATGATCTAGAAAGATCAACCTTGCAAGTCGTAAAGAGCAGTAATAAAATAAACTGAAAGGAAATAAAAAAGGGGGACGAGGGAAAGAAGTTACAGAGAAGGCAAGTAGACGGTCGTTATAAGGCGACGGCGCGGTGCAAGCGTCCTTTTCTGCGCGGACCCACTAAAGTTCGGCTACGGAATACTTCCTCGTAGTCTGGCAGCAGTGCGCTGGAAGCTACGCATACTCGCTCGGACCGGTCATGCGCCTACGTTTCGCCACGTGATCACGCTCTCGCCCGTGCCCAGGCGCGGAGAACAAGGTCATGTGACGAAAGGGAGGCGGCTGATTGGTCCGGTCAGTGCGCAACTCCCACTGCACTGTCAGCTTAGGGGACGAACGGGGTATAGCGACGACGCTCGCGGCGGGCAGAGCGAACCCGAATTAAAGGGGACCTCTTTTATGTTCGCGGCACCTCGCTCCGGGCCCGACATTCCCGCCCGAGATGGGAGATGCTACGATGAGGACGGAGTCGAGACGCGGTCCCTCGGGGCTCTGGTGCGAGGAAGGGAGGAGGCGGTTTCCAGGGCGACGGGAGGGAGGGAAACAACGCCAGTCGTTAGCGAACAAGACCGACGAAATTAGGGTCGGCAGGCGCGAAAAAAAAAATGGATGAAACAAAACAATGCACCAACCCCAAGACGCCTCATGTCGTAGCTGTGTCGTTTTCTTACCTTATTTTCTCAATTTTTTTCCGTTTTTTTTTTTTTTGTGATGAATAATATAATATCAAACTGACGAGTTGTATTCGCACTTCCAGAGGAGGCGACGCTACCCAGCAGAGAAGACGTGAGGGAGAAGAGCGGGAAGGTACCACTTTTCCAGGCGTGGAGCGGTAAACTGGCGTGGTCTGGCGGCCGAAATGCGAAACAGAGGGAACGGGATTAAATGCGTGACGTTGGAGTTGCGAATACAGAATACAGTAATTGTTAACAAACAAGCAAATGTGATCACATGAGCTTTATGTACTGCGTGTGCGCAGGAACGGTTATTTATTTTTTGTTTCTTTTTTTTCTAACAGCAAAGTGTTTGCTCATGCTCCCTTCCGGAGATATAATAGCGACGAGCTGTTTCGGTGGCTCCCTCTAATGGTTCCTATCTGCGACGTCACGAGCAGGATTATCGAATTGCCAGCGACAAGTTTCAAGGTGCGTGTAAAAAGCAGGCTGGAAGCTCTTTAATGGTGCACTGACACCCCAAAGGTCTTATTTGCTTTTGTTGTCAAAAACGATGCAAATTGTAATCAAAGACACGCAAAAAAAAATACCAGAACGCAAAAAAAAATTCTTACACGCCCTTGTTTTTTTTATTTCTGGCGCTTTTCTCTCTCGCTCTCACCTCCTCGCTTCTCTTTATTCGTGACGTAATCGAGTATGAAATTTAGAAGCTTTTTAAGCGTCATTTTTATAGTATTTCATAACGGCATTCGTAAAACATGTTTTTTTAACGCAATTGCGAAAGCACTACGCCTTTTTGCTGAAATACCGAAAATCGGAGTCCAGAGTGATGTCGCCTCCTGGATTTCTATCCTCCCTAGCAAAACATGGCGGCGCTCGACGCACGTAGCACTGAGGATGATCGGTAAATCGAGGAATCGGACGAAGTACTTTTTTAGGTACCGGACGACCTCTCAGACTTTGAAAAGGAAATCGTCAAACGGTCAAAACAACTGGTTTTAGTGTCTTTGTATCATAGTTTCGGTTGTGACTTCGCAAGGGCAGCCTTTCTCGCAGAACCGGCGAGACGTGGCCCTTCACGTCGCTCACAAAGAGCCACTGCGCGTTCTCTTCGACCTCGCACCGTTTCAAAGAATTTGAGATCGCTGAAAGGGCCCTAAAAATCTTCAAACTCGCAAGTGACTCGTTCGTCTGCTCACAGCGATAGACAGCACGCACGGAGCGGTCGCGGTACGTGGGCGAACACGACACGGAGGCGTGAGAGAAACTCCAGTTGTAGGACGACTCAATCTTTGACGTCACTGCACTGGCACGGATCGCGCGGGAACTTCAAATGCGGCTTTTGAAAATTGTTTTCTTAGTTAACAAAGATTGAGTTCCAAGTTTCGAATTTCGAGGGTAATGTCCAGGCACCGTTTTCAATCGCTTCGGATATTAATTAAAACAAAAAGTCAGTTATTCTTATAAACCAAACACCGTCACATTTGACCGGTCTGGTTATTCCTCTCATTTCACAAATATGAAATTACTAATTCATCATTCTCGAGACGTCAGAATGAGCGTTTGGCAAATAGTGGAAGGCCGACCACAACGTATAATGAGGGACAATAAAGCAATATTTTGTGTGAACATTGCGCACCACACACGAGCCTACTGACACTACTATGACTCCGGTATACACTGGCATGCAACGCCACTGGGTAGACCCGGGACCGTTTCTCTCCCTCTCTTGGTCACAAAACGTGCTACTGTAGTTGTGGGAATACGTCAACGTATAGTTGTGGGGATCACTCCAGGGAGAATGTAATCGAATGCGGTGTATAGATGGAATACAAGTACTGCGTGAAGAATCAGATTGAAATGGGTTGCAATAAATGCCTCGGAGGACATGTCGGGTAGCGCTGGCTCGTCTCGATTCGCTGTCGTCCAAGGTTTTTTTATTTTTTTTATAGATTTTTAGTTTGAGTGAAATTGTATCACTCTTAATGTGTTTCATGTTTTTGCTACCTCAGTTTGCTGCCAAAAGGGTGGCATGGCCCCGTCAGGCATTTATGCCTTTTGCCATGTTCCCCTGAGACATCTTTGTACAGTACTGTCTTAAATAAAGGTATAAACAACAAACAACAAACAACAACAACAACAACAACAAGACGTGCTCTATGCATTGCCGATCCTCGCGCGTTTCTATGGTGAGCATTGGCGGCAAAAAACCGGTACAAGAAAAAGGATGAACGATGCTCGTTTCTTTTTTTTAATTTTTTCGACGGGTGTAGCGCGCGAGAGAGGATGCCTAATGAGGGCTTCGACCGTGATGAACGCCAAAGATTCATTCTGAACGGCACTTGGCGAACGGAAAAAAATCGTTTCGCGGCCCATTTAGGGTGTTACGAGTATAAGGCTTTCAGCGACAGACAGTTTAGGCATTCCTGGAATTCTCAGCTCGTGCTTCAATCTCAGACGCTCAGGTTAACGTCACAAATCCTGGAGCCTAATAAGTTGCTCTAAAAGGGGGCGTTGAATACATTATTAAATTATAGTCACTGGCACAGAGCGGGAGACACTGGGCTCGTTAGTGTGTTTGACACTAGCAGCCGAGGCAATCCAGTAGTAATGGGGCGGGGCCACTCATCTGTGGGCGGGGCTTAGAGCCTGGCGCGACCTCCCACCCAAATTCCGCCTATCGACGTAAATATTGCGAGAAAAAATATTTCGTGGCAAAATTATATATATATAAAAAAAAAGAAACGTGTCTCATCTATGCGCTTTAAAAAAATACTTTTTTTGTTAAATTTTGGTGTTTCTTTGAGTTGGTTGAAGTGGTTAGGGAAAGACTGTTTAATTTCGAGTATTTAGAACGAGACGCTGTGCAGCACACAATAAGGAACCTCCTTAAGCAGTCACGTGACGTCAATTTCCCGCTAAATTTTGCAGGGAAACTGAATCGAGGTTTCGGTCACAAGGCGTAAATTTTCCCGCTTAATTTAGCGGGGAAATTGAGTTGACGTATACGTCACGTGCCGCCACTTTCTCCAAGATGTATAGGTCACGTGACGACACTTTCCCCGCTAAATTTAGCGGAAAATAGACGGAAGGACGGACGAACAAAGTTTTGGGATGGGGGGTAGCGTTAAAAAGCATTTCATGCTTTAAAAATAAAAGCGGGGAAATCTACCATCTTGTGTCATCGAGAAAAGGTCCGAATTTAGTGGGCCACAAGGCCGGCGCATTGACCGAGTTCGATCGCTAAGTTTATGGCTCTGTTTTAAGTTCGAGTCGTCACTCTGCTTAATTCCCGGAAGAGCTTTCAACTGTCCAAAGCAATTTGGGTAAATTAAATTACTCGTAAATTAAACGAAATAAAAAAAAGAAGACAAAGATTTAAAAAAGAAAGAGGGAAAAAAGGCTCGTTTTAGTGAAGGAGGGCCAATCAGCGAACCTGGGTAGAACTAATTGCAGCGCAGCTGTAGAAAGCACTATGAACGGCCTAGTCTTCCGAAAGAGCAAGACGTGCCTAATTACGCTCTGATCGTTTTTCTTTCCTTTTAGTGCTACCCTCACACACACAAAAAAAGTATTTCATGGGTCACTTTTCCGTCCCCCTCGTTCGCATTAGTAGGACAGTTACGCCCAGAAGCTTCGGCAAATCGAAATACGCTTTCATCCAACTTCTCGAAAGTGGGGTTCTGCTCAGTGTAGACCTTGTGCCAAATTGAATTAAAAGCGATTCGTAAACAAATAATAAAAATATGGAATAAGAGAACATAAATAAGAGCTCCAGATGCCAATAATAATTCGTTGCAGTTCCGCAATAACAGCACAAAAACTTCCACAGAATGCTCAATTGTGCCGAAACAAATTAGACACTTAACAAAGCTTTAACATTGCGAGTAAAAAAAAAAAAACCTTACGTATGTTTAATGTTGTAGGCGTTAAAAAATACGTTACTCATTAATTGCAAATAAAAGGAGCGCGTTACTGTTACCGATAAAAAGTAACGCGCGTTACTTTCGTGTTACTTGTTATTTATGAATAAAGTTTTACTCTTTGACGTTATAGGTACATAAGTGCCCTATTTTAAGAAACATTGGATTCAGGTCCTCCGAAATTTAGAAAGTATGTGGAGTAAGCGCGAAAATTCATATAACTTGACACCTAAACAAATTAAAAAAAATGAAGTGTAGTTTTTTTTAATTTTAAGGAAAAACTAAGTAACCAGTAGTGGTTACTCGAAATAAGTAACTTAAGAACGTTTTTTGTTACTGTTTCGAGTAACGTAACGGGTATGTATACGTTATCGAAAATGTCACGCTTTACCGGTAACGCCGATACTTGTTACACGTTACCGCCAACACTGCGCACGCTATATGTATTTGTAACAAAAAATAATAATAAGCTGTGATTGTATTTATTCGACACAACCGAGGTACACTCTAATAAAAAGTCTGTGCGTCTACTTTCCCACACAACACTCGGAGAGCCAATCACCGCAACTTACGGAGGCAGCTCAGCGAATGACGATGCCGAAACATATATTTAGACCAAAAAACGCAGTCTGAGTTTGTGACATTAAGCAGTGCAAAACGTCACGCTTGCATTGCTTAATGTCACAACTCAGACTGCGTTTTTCGGTCTAAACATATGTTTCGGCATCGTCATTCATTGAGCTGCCTCCGTAGTGTTCGGTGATTGATCTCCTCCGAGTGTCAGTACGTGAAGTAGACGCACAGACTTTTTTTAGAGTGTAGAAAGCCTTAATGTTGAAGTTTCTACGTCATCCACGGAGGGCCGCCAGGAAGGGTCACATTTTGATATTGATCACGTGTCTTGTGCTAGCGTTTAGTCGACACTCGGGTTCTGGCTGACTGGACGCGAATTCCAGCCAGAATGCTGACGTAGCGTTCGTGTCCAATACGTGATTCGCGCTGGCCCTGAATAAAGGACGTGTAATTTATCTCGAGCGAATTAAGCGGGCGGTGCCTGTCCTGCAGTTCTTACCGTGCGACTTATACTCTAGTGATTCTCGTTCATATATCGTATGCCTTGTAACGTATCGAAAACAAGATCCAAGCATGATATGTAATGGTAAACTATTTATATAATGAATCTTATAACAAAAAAAAAAAGGTGTTTCCGTGTGAGCTGTGTGTCTGATCGAGCGCAGCTAGTGAGGCCTTTCATGTTTTGAAAAAAACGAGAACAAAGTGGAACTAATAGTTTCATCCCAACTTTCAATATCCTTATTGATGGACAACCGTTTTTCTTCCTTTCAGGAGCTTCGAAAACAGAACCAAATTGTATACACAAGCACGGTTCATATTTCCCTTGCGGCATAAGATATGCAAAAAAAGGAAAAAAAAGTAAACGAAATCGGGTTATGACACAAAAAACGAAACCTGCTTTATTAAGGGATTGTCAAAGTCTTCGTCCATATTCGCACTTACTGGGGGTAACAAAAGAAAAAAAAAGTAATTGGTTGGAAAACCGGAGGTGCCGGAGTGTTTATGGACGTTAGTAAACTGCAGTGTCGGTGACCCTTTTCAACCTATCCGTCCGCGTCAAAAAAAAAAAAAAACTTGCTTTTTAAATTTACGTTTTGCCGAAGTGTACGACGTATAAACATCTCCCTGAGCACGCCACCGCTCGCCTATTCTATTCATGTTTTCTTCCAATTAATCGACGAACACGAAAAACGCGTTCTTCAATTATTAAGAGGTTTCTCCTTTCTTTCGTCTTCTATCCTCGTAATACGAAATTGATGGTAGAGTTGTTTCGGCATACCTAGAACTAGCTGATTTATAATTTATGCGGGCAGCGTGCGCTTCCTCCTCCTTCTCAGAACGTGTAATTTTTAACTGGGGTGCCCAGATTTCAGACTGCTTCCAACTGCACGATCGGGTTCACGTGGTTTATGAGCCACGTTCGCAATACGAGCTGCTGGGGAAGGGGGGCGGGGGATGGAGGGTTGGTCGACTGCAGGAGTCTCTGCCTGTTCCTCCCACTCTCCTCCTCTCTACGCGACAACGAAACGCATGCGCACTAACGACCGATCCACCCCGGAGGCG